>JAMKCH010087485.1:0-18597 GCA_023653785.1 Ophioderma brevispina | reverse complement strand
ACACAAGTTTTTACAGCATAATAATAGTTTCCCATATACCATTAAACTAAAATATGGTCAGCGCTTACAAAGCTTACAAACTTAAGTTAAAAAAACATGCTTATATGAAGAAAATCAAAATAATTTGTCATTAAAGAATTCAAAGAAGTTGGCATGAACAAAAACAGTAGGGGAAATCCTAACATAAACCGCATCATAATCCTTCCAAATCAGCATTTGAATGCAAGATCATTCAGTGCAATAGCTGCCATTTGTCAGAAATTCCTATCAAACATACTGGGAATTTCTGACAAACATACTAGCGGGCCATGTTAGGAGCGTCCGCATCATGGATACACGCGGCCCCGGATCAGCACACTAGCTGAACAAATCCTGACACCACCACAAAGCCATTACCAATGCCTTGTGGATACGAGCAAACAAAAAATCAAACATACTATTATATCAAGTCTTTAGTCGATTTTGTGATATGGTTTATTCCACTGAAAACATTTAACTGGGGTCGAAGATTGCCCAAAATGAGCACCAAAATGCAACATTTTTCCACTGTCCTAAGTCGCACTCATTACAAACACCTTGAGAAGTGGAGATGTGTACTTATGAAATCTGAAGTCCTTTGTTCATGTGATCAGTAATTTATCTTGCTAACCACTTCCAATGGAGTCTATTAGCTCCATTCCACATTAACACATAACCCTACCATCTCGAATGATATTACAAATTAGTGCGGACAGTTTGATGAAATTTGGTTCAAGTTAATTTTCAAAATGAAACAAGCAATAGAAATAGAAGCTAGAATCTGTTAGAAATCACACAATTTTTGTTAAGTTTTTTAGTAAAAATAAATATGACTGATCACACCCATTAAGACAGAATGCCCCCAATATGATACTACACAACATAATGCTCCATCACCTGACACTATCAAAATTCCACACATTCCATCAGACCCTAGTGTGACTGGCCTACTGAACAATTCTGCTTCAGACTTTCAACTCTTCTTTTGTCTTTCCTCTATTCCTGTGCTCTTATCATTTGTCTTTATCCCTTCATTTTTTCCCTTCTGTATTTCACTTACTATGCATTTCAATTTTTAAGGAGTGTCTGATCACCCCCTGATTTCATGCTCACATCTAATTTCACACCTCTTTTGCATTTTCTCATTCCTAATCTGCTGTCCGAAACATTTTCCTCTGAAATGTTGGTTTTCTTAAATAAAATCCTGATAACATTAACAAAGTTGGTGACACTGCCAAAACTTTTTATAAGCATTAAGTTTGTCCACAGGTGGTTTTAAATAGATTTACCAGGTTTTACCATCCCTAATGCTGCTGCAAAAAGACTTGGTGGCATCTTGGTTAGTTCCCAACATTTGGCAGTGTCTTTGTTGTAATCATCAGAGATTAAAAAATAAACCAAGTTCTGTTGCACCCTACATCATTTGTCAAATGGAACCTTTAAACATTTGCATGTATGTATGTACATATGTATGACTTTAGTTTGCCATCAGTTATATATGGCATTATAATAAAAGTACAAATTGACAGACTTTTGACCAAATTTGGAAAAGAGGCATCCTGCTGATACTCAGTAGCCAATCATAGCATGCTCATACTCATATTATGCAAGTAAGTCATTAACAGAAAGCCTCAAAATGTCAAGTATTTTTATGTACAGAACATGATAAAACATGAAAACTGCATGGCATCCATATTATCAGATAGAGGAGATAGGGTGAAACCAAACCTGTTTTATTGCATCTCTGACATACATCACTTGGTGGCAATATACTAGCCAGTGAATACATGAATCAGTGCTCCTATTGAGGCATAACAAATGCATGATGAACATATTGAGTCAAAAGACATTGACTATGTCAAAGGACTCTGTTCACTATTTGCATGGTTCTGCCATAAGCAAATACATCCTCAAACTGGTATCAGCATGAATGAGATGTAACATAACTTGATGGGTTATATCGCTGGCAGTGTTGGAGTGAGTCCGGACTCATAAGTCCAAAGCTGAGTCCAAGTACATCAGCATCAAGTCTGATTACAAATCCGAGTCTATCGGGCCAGAGTCAGAGTCCACAAGGTCCAAAATCTCAACTTTGATGGGATAAAGTGGGTAGTTGTGGATTGGGCAACTCACCTTTAAATTCTTTTATCTTGGACTCTGAACTGCCAGACTCAGACTCGGGGCCCCATGGACTTGGGACTCAGACATTGTACTCGGACTCAGCTCCAACACTGACAACTGGTTGAACTTCCCATCCACATTATAGATTTACTAATGCCATTTGAGGATCATGCAGGGAACGAATGATGGCAGGCAGAATAAAATACTTATTTAAAAGTATAAGCTTTAAATATAATCTGATTTACAGCAAAATTAAATACAACCTCATAAATCAATCAAAATATTTCAAACAATCATTACTTACTCAGATATAATATATCAACTATTCTCATATATAAATTTAAAATTCAAACTTGACAAACTGAACACAAGGTTAAAATTATTAGTAAATTACAGGTTTGATATGATGTTAATGTTGCATCTCCATTAAGCATGTTATAGTATATTAACATAAGAAAATTGATTACAGAAACCCAAATTATTACACTGAATAGCATACCTCATTATCTTCATGAACTGAAATTATAAATATAATGCAGAAAATAGTATGTGAAGTGACAAAACAATGATCACAAATCTGAGAAACAAAGGATCCAAGTTTGATGTCATGGGAAGCGAAAAAAGAGGGAATTTATCACTGAAACCAAGCAAATAGATTTTATTCCAAGCTTGTGGATCTCTCCTACAACTTGCCCCTAAATTAATCAAGAGTCTTTGCATAAGACTAAAACTGGATTGGTAACAAACACAAATTGAAAAAGCAAAATGCAAAGGAATATGAAAACAAATACACCTAAGGTAAAAAAAGAAAGTGCAAATATCTTACTAGCAAAATGGAATAACAACAAAACGAAATACAAGAAATTTGTGCAGAACTTTAGCTATTAGCATTTTACTAGCAAACCCCACAGCCTAGATATTTTGGTTTGATCACTGTCAAAAGTGGGGCCTCATAACATTTTATCAAGAATTCATAAACAGGGTTGCATTGTACTACATGTCACGAATGCATTATGTCCCCACACAACATCAAATGATCCTTGTTTATTCACAACAGATCAAACACCATTTATGCCATAATAAGCAGAATTGTTAAGTGAACTGGTAACACCATGCCATGCCTTGACATGACACAAGGTACTTCTAATAGTACTCTACAAGAGGATCTTATAGCATCATGTGTCAATTCACCATAATCATAGCGATATAAATAGGATTTGAAACTTGGTCATAACATCAATGAATCATCAGTGGTATTACATAGTGAAGTATATAGTGCGAAAACAGAAAAAATAGGTTCGGGCCATTCTTCGGTCATGTTTGTGACCTAAAACAGGTAAATGTTTATTTTCAACCCAATGCTGTTTTGTCAACATAATCTGATATTGAATAACCTTTAGTCAAAAAAAAAACCAAAAAATGATGTTTCTACTTTTGTTATTTTGTCAAACTTGACAAAAAAACGAATGAACTTTGTGACTTGGTATAATTTAAGAAAGCAATCTTTTAAACCGATAGGCCAAATATCACCAAACTGACAATAAGTCGCTATGTAATACCACCAATGAAATGTCTTGTATAATTAAAAATAGTAGATATAATTGGTAAATAGTAGTATTTGAACAGACATTTACACTGTATGGAACTTGTGCGTGTATGTACCTTTCACTAATTACATCAATATATGTGAAATGCATTGAACAAAGATAGCTAACACAATTTAAATAGGCATTTACACAATGCGAGTGTATAACTTTGTGCGCATACAGTGTTTTAGTTATTCATTTCGCTAGTGCTACGTAATAGGATTTGTTTCCCAGCATAGTCTTAAACAAATCACTGCACACATGCTATACAATGAAGGGTTTCAATTCCTTGTGTTTTTATAAAGCCCTGTGATTTGTTTGGACCAAATAACTGTGACAACGAATCACATTATGTTACACTTCTAAACCTATTGCATGTGCGTGGCACTTCTACAGCGAATTATGATTAACATGGGTTTCATGTAAATGACCTCTTCAAAACATTCAGTTGCCCAAAACTACCTGCACATTACCAATAGTCGGACTTAGATTTCAATTGGTATACAGCCAGATCTTACTCATGGAACTCAGAGCTTCAGTTACTCCATGTGTACTCACTCTTAGCTCTACTCCAAGGGTACCCCTTGATACAATAGGAAGATTTGATTTTCATGACTGACGCTTCTAGGACAGTAAAATCATGTATCGAGTTATCTGCACATGCATTAATGTTGCAGTTTTTCAGTTCTCGCTAGCTCTGGGACATCTTGGAAGTTGATCGTGCATTTCAATGCAAACGACGACCTTTACTCCAAATATGACGTCAAAATAAAAACATGTGATGCATGCACTTGGCGCTTAGCATCATGCGCTAAAAGCGCCGTGCAGTGAACTTATTTATCAGTATCTGTGCAGTTTGTTTTCACTTGTATACATGTAATCATAAGTTTGTCATAGCCTCTAAAAAGTTACCAGAAAGACATGACTTTATGCAATGGAAGGTCATGTTAAAGCATCTGTTATCGTCCAAGAAGCATCCGTTGTGAAAATCGATAGCTCCTATTATTGATGCAGGACCTGTAACTAAGGACTAGTCAAGTACACAAGCTATTGGGTGCACAGAAGACATGTTTTCTTGGCAGTGCCCATATAGTGTATATCTGAAGTTGCCTGCCAGGCAACTCCAATTGAGATGAGGTTTGTAGCATAATCAAGACCACAAAATGGCGGCACATAAATTGAAATATTGCTCAACAAATTAGCCATTTTGCTTGATTGCATCATATAGTTTGCACTCTACATTAAGCAATGGGCAGTAAACCATAAGCAATGGGTCAGTAAACCACACAAGGCTCTCTCTTCTGGAATACTCAAAATATAACAACAAGATAACTTGTCTAAGGCAGTGGGGTCCTTAGCTGTTATAATACATTATAATACTGCTTCAAACTCATCTTACAACTTTACAACAAAAAGGAATTATTTCAAGCAACATTCCTGGAAACATTAATTTGTATTGCAAAATAGAATTCTTACATCTGACGAAAATAGTGCTTTCTTTATTGACAACGGGGAATCTATGCTATTTCATAAAACTACTTGCAAAATTTTAATTCTGAATTATTTTTTTCAATGACATGAAAGCACCACAAAGCAGCGTCACTTAACTGCGAAAATTTAACATTTACAAACAATTTTCATTTAGCTATTGCAAAATACAATACTGCATAACATGCTCAATTTGAGTCAAAACAAAACTCAGTATTGACCAGTAGTCCTTCTTGGTTAAAATATATAGTTTATCATTACTACAGTACATCCTTCCTTTAACCACCCTGACCCCTGATCTAACACAAAACTCTTAATGCTATGAATTAAAATACCATCATGTATTGTTTCATTAAATTACAGAAAAGCAAGTTGTGGTCCCAAGCCTATATATTTTTCTATGTCCATTCATCGTAACACCAGGACATGCCTAATACAATACTATGGATAAGGTCTCACAGGTATACCTTACCACAGGTTGACATTCTCCTGATGCAAATTTCTGGAAAGTAATTAATAGCTCATATCAGAAATTCTTTGAGGAAGGTATTACACATATTGTTACTTGTTTGAATGCAAAATACTTTCCAGAAATGTTGATCTTGATTAATCTTTGCTTAGTTCTTGATGACTAAGCAAAGCCATGGTAAGGTGGAACATAATATCCTGTATAACCTTAAACCATCGTACTCAAGGCAACTTTGTGGGTTACCATTTCAGTCACTTATACCTCAACACTAATCCTAAATGAAACGGACAACTCACACAACACAAGAGCAGTACATCATTTGGAATTAATCTTTTGTACATAATGCCCTTCATAGGTTGATAACAATGATGAACTAGCTTTGCACTGCAAATAAACCAAGATACATCCCACATCACTGCAGTACTGAAAGTATTTAATACAATAGTTATGTGCAAATCGTCATGTGCTTCAAAAATGGGTGCTGTTTGCAAATTCACTTCCTCGCTCCCATCTTATTGCAATAGCCACAATAAGTCAATTCTATTCAAATATTCCCAAATGTTTTTTTTTTCCTTTCGCTTGACATTGTTCATCTACTCTTGGTGTGATTCAGCCATGATTCAGCCATATCAATACAGAAACTAACGACCATATTAACTATTTTTTCTATTCATCTAACTAACACTCACATACTGTTTTCATTGTTTGCATTGCATAAAATTTGGACAGATATTGCTATATATTTTTGGTATGCTGATGTAGATCATAACCAAAATACTCATGTTTTAACTAAACAGGTTTGCTACTTAAATCTACACTTATCTCCACTTGTTAACATATTTGTGTTTACTCTAATCACCCAGTAACAGAGGATGTTTTCAAACTTGACACCAATCGTAATGTAGTGGATTGCAATAAGGGTAAGTCATGAAGGACCCAGCAGAATTCATTGCAGCATTTTGCTGCAAATTACACTTACTACAGTGATGTGCCACTCATGTATGCTTGCTGTTTTGATTACATTGGAGAGATGCAGAGTGGCTCATCGTTTTAGTAATTTTGTGAATTTCTGCATTCTGCTGAACCTACCCCTTGTTACGGTTTAATCAGGGCACACGAAACCTGTTAAGTATAGTGTTACCAACAACAAACAATTTAACCAAGCGGAGAAACACAGCCTAAATTTTGTTATTTATTTTTTTCTTTTGAGTCGTCTTGTTATTGTAAGGATTGACATAGCCATGAGAATTTTTGAGGCAATTTGGTTGTGGATTAGCACAATTGGGCTCTTAAGCAGGGTGTTGGCAACACACTGTTCAATCTATCCATTAATAATTAGCAAAAGATAGCATCAACACACAACCACCAACAGCTGGTGGAAACCGGCCATCAACAGCTTGAAGTTTACCATATATATCTTGACAGGTTTAACTACCAGGAACCACTGGCTTAATGGTAGGTGTATTTTGAAAGACTTCCTTTGCAATCCCTTCCCATCCTCTATCCAAGGCTAGTCTAGTAGCCAGCACCAATATCAACCCCCTGGGGTATTAGCAGACGAGTCCCTAAATGAATCCACATACGGTTACCTAGCAGCTTCTTCTCCATTGACGGATTCACTTGTATTGTTAGAATCCTCTGTATTTTCCTTGCTGGAAGTAACTGTACTAGGTGAAGCTGTAATGGCTTTGGTCTCACTCTTCTTCTGAAGACCACGAATACTGAAAGCATAATAGACATTGGTTATTTCTAGTTAGAAAGGTAAACCAGCCAATGGGAGAGAATTTACTCCAAGTATAACTCCAAATAAAAGGCTACAGAAGGAGTTAAAGTGGTATGTCCCCTTACCAAAATGTGGGTATGCTTTTGATGCTGAAATAACATCACCCAAGTCCAATTTCCAGATTTTTTTTCATTATGGCCAAATTTCTGGAATTCCGGATATTTCCGGAAGTCTTACATCCCTGATAAATGGGTACCAGCATTATTTAATGTTGTGAAGGTAACAGAGTCCCAGCAAACATTAGATTATTGGCCCAGTACTGGCTTATACCGGTATCATTCTGGCAATAAAGGACACGGAAAATGGTATAGTACCAGTGTGAAGCCAATACTGGCAACCATTATCATTCCATATCGTCACTACGGAGGTGTAGTGATCATCCAATAGCAAAGTTACAAAGTGGACCATTGTCCTATTTCTTTGATTATCAAGTTTTGAGGAGTCCAAGTGTTAAAAATATCGGATTCGAAACATGATAATCATAAAATCGAAAGATTTACGGCCAAAATTTATTGGTCGAGCTATGAGTTTTAAAATATTGGGCTCGACTGTGTCTCGCCCAATATTTTTGCAACTCGTAGCTCGACCAATAAATTTGGGCTCCATCGATCCAAATTTATCTGAAAGAGAGATGGGCACTGCACTCCTGTGTACCCAGGTTTATCCCCTTTACTTTTTATTTGTATTGCAGTTTATGGGCCATTATAATTTACGTAATTACTACTCACATAAAAATGGTACATCGGATTCAAATGAAACTTCAGAATTAAGCAATGTCAGTATCTGAGTATGTGGGTGACAGTCTTTCAAATGAAATAAAGAAAATAATAGTTGCATAATCAGACAGTGCACCTTTAAGCTGGGTGTGAAATTGCACAGAATGTATATGGTATACATCCACACATGCATGTGTGGTAGCACTGTTAAAGGAAAAAAAAAACTTCAGATGCACTGGTGTGAAGTGATTCAATCCACATTTAATTTGCCACAAAATAAACCACTTGTTTTTATTGGGGTTAAAAACAGTTTATCCATGTGCAATAATCTTGAGCAATGAAACAGTTTGCAGTTACAACAAAATTATTTACAACACAACCAAGCATCAGATCGCTCTAAATGGTGTTTTAATATGTCAACCATAACCTAAGTTTTTTTTACTGAATGATTCTTATATACCAATCTGCATACCTAAAATAGCCAGCAAGCTTGTGCTGTTTTTCTCCAAATTAACCGATTAAATATTCCCCAGAACTCACTGTGAAATGGCCCGACAAGGCAAACTTGTACTTACACTATGTGCAAAATATGTCCCCACCAAATGTCGAGATCACTAAGTGACAACTACACAAGACCAACCCACTGGATCCAGCTCAACATATGTGCATAAAAGCAAAGCTGCATATACTTCGACCTACCAAAATCAATTTGCATCATTTTTTGCACAAATTATACAAATTACCTACCCAAATTTGCTCATTTGTCACTGAAAAAGTAGGTGGATAGAGCATAGCTGAATATCCTTTCACCCCTAAGTGGCATTTGAATGTTTTTAACTCATCCCACATATAAATTAGCCTTACCTGACAGGAATAAGGAATATGCCATTGATCATATTGAGTGTATCCAATACACTGCTCATGGATGGAGGGTTGATAGGTAGAGGGCGCATCGCTGCTCGTGGACCACCTTTACGAATCTCATTCATCTGTAAGATGATAATAAGTCTGGTGTAAGCATCAAATTGATTTGACAGCATTTATTCACATTCTCATCAGGAAAAAAATACTGTGTATATGCTTTTTGTAAACCATTTGCAATGACAACACTTATCTTTAAAATTTCTGAGCGTGTGTGATTGTGAGTGCATGCATGCGTATGCGTGTGGAAATTAGAGTGCAGTGTTTTTGTACATATGCAGTATACACCCATACTGGATGGATTTGTTTCACAGGGATGTTAGTGGGCATATCATTGATTTCCTAAAAATCAATCCAGACCTTGCCCCGGCGGCCAAACGCATGTGCGCAATGCTAAACGTTCATGCGGGAATCATCCAAACTAAAGGCTATAGAAGGAGTTAAAGGGGTATATCCCCTACCAAAAATGTGGGTATGCTTTAATATGCTGAAATAACATCACCCAAGTCCATAAATGTCACCAAAAAAAGTTTTACAAGGTTTTTTTTTTTTTTACATTTCCATAATTTTTTTATTATGGCCAAATTTCCAGAAATACAGAAATTTTCGGAAGTCTTACATCCCTGGTTTCACAGGCGGGTGTTTTCCTTATTTGTTTCAATTTTTTGATTGATTTGTTAAAATTGTTAAACAAGAAATATGCGGTGCATAAATAAGATGGCACTACAACTTTGCTATAATCACATTTTACTGAAAATATGCAAATGAGCTCATTAATATTCAAAACTTATCCAAAAAGTACACAGCACATGACCTCATGTTCTATCATTGTGCCACGTTAGAAGTGCCTAGATTATTCGGTTTAATCTTAGAGTGGATTCATGATTTTTCTTGAAAATATAAGCAAATGAGTTCATTAATATTCATAACCTATCCAAAAAGTATACAGCACATGACTTCATCATTTTCTATCACCATGCCACATTAGAAGTTCCTTGACTATTCGGTTAAGTCTGTACAGTGGATTGATGAATTTTCTCAAAATTTCTTGATTTGAAGGGGAAAAAGCCATTGGGCAAGAGAAATCTATATATTACATCAGCAACACACAATGCCTGTCCTTTCTTGCCTACTTACTGTTTTCTGTAGTGTAACAGCCTGTTGAGTTAGGTAGCTCAATACCTCTGAACTCTCCTTAGTCTTCTCATGACTCTCACCAAACTGAGAACATTAAACAACAAAGGTATTTTGTCAATTAGTGGATTAAAGTATTAATGCTGGTATTACTGACTATACACGTGAATCTTTAAAAGGGGATGACCCCATTTTAGTATATAAAGTTTTCATCTTGATAGAATGGCCTTCACCCCAAAACCTTATCTGTAAAGATTCACATCGACATTTCAAGCTGTTATGATGTAAGAGCTAAAAACATGAATTTGTAATCACCAGAATACTGTGTGAGCACATTTTCACTCATAATATCCATTCCCAACCAAACATCTTTTAGCCCTAAGATTTCACAGGGTAAATGAGAAAAATAGTAGCTTTCTTCAGACACAAAGAATTTTGACCACTTCCGGTAAAATCTGGGGTTCTGGCGACAAGGTTATTAGTGATCGGACCATAAACTGTAGTTTTCTAAGAATAAGAAGAATTTTAAAAAAAAGACAATATAAAAGGTGCTTTTCTTTCAATTGTTACCTTTCTTTCCATTTACAATGTTTCCTTAAGTATTACCTGTTCTTTGTAGACCGCATATGTTTCCTTCTCATTGCGTAGTGCTGCACGGAAATCATTGCGACATGAATGGACACGGGCGACTAAATGAAAGCTGAATTGACAAAAGAAAGGGTCATTTTAAGAACAGACTGTACACAGCAATATTAAAACCTGTGACAACTTTACACTACGCTTTATTTTTTTACACACTTTTTTGGTCTATATACCATATCAGAATTTAATAAAGACTGCTGAAAACTAGTTACTGAAGATAACCAATTGATAGTAGTCCTTACCTGCCTCAGCAATCCCTCCATACTCTTTATAACACTTTCATATTACCATATTTAAGTTACTGCGCTATTGTATGGGCGGATAAAAACAACTCGCATTTAAATTCCCTTTTCCTATTGCAAAAAAAGGCCATTCACAGCTGTACAAATTCCCTCTGGCTTGCACATACAGACCCCCTTATTTTATTCCTTAAATACACTCAAAGTTCATGACATATACTATTATCAGGACATATACTATTATCAGCTTGGTATCTTCATGTATAAATTTCATAACAATTTACTTCCATCAGACCTATTGCAGAACAATTTTTGTAAAACCAATGCCGAAGTTCATTCCTACAAAACTCGCCAAGCACATCATCTTTACATTGACCCCACAAACACCAAATTGGCAGAAAACACTATCAAAACGCAGGGCGCACTTATCTGGAACGACATGAATCCAGATATAAAAAACAGTCACTCTCTTGCTACCTTCAAGAAGAACTTTAAACAGCTTTTTGTTCACAAATATTCCTCTGCCTAACTTGGTTCAGCCATCGTGGGCTTATATCACTTCATCCTCAACTTAGCCACTTTTTAGGCTTCATTTGTTCTTTTGTTTTGAACTGTGCATGGTTCTACCTAAGCTGCTGTCATAATCTTCCCCTGTCCCGGTCCTTTGTTTTGTCTGTGGATGTCTTTCTTTTATTGTTCGACGTCTTGTCCAGTTTGTCTATGGCTTGAGGATTTTTTTGAGTATTTATCTAATTTATGTTATTGGACTATATACCCTGTCATCTTAATATATAATGGTTCTCTGTAATAATTAGAGTATCTTAAGATAATTGCATCTTACTTCCATATTATATTTTCAAGTTTCTGTTCCTTATTTCCACATCTATTAATGGCATATAGTACTAGTAAATGGCATATAGTATGCAAATATTGAATGCCCGGGTGTGTGATAATGAGAGGTGTATCATGGGGTCAAATTTTGTCTTTTCTATTTCACGAGGCGATGCCGAGTGAAGTGGAACAGTCAGGGTTTGACCGGGTGATGTATCTTTTCTGTTGCACGTTTTTGGGCAGTCGGTACTTGTTTCATATCATGATTCATCGGTTTTATTTCAAGCCATGTGATAGTAAAACTATCACATGGCTCCAATCACTATTTTCATGATATAATATTTGTCCATTTCTTGTTAACTTCGTCCTTTGGGTATCTTATAGTCATTTCAACCCTACTCTGATAATATATTTTCCTTCAATCAAGTACTCAAGTCCTATCTTATGTTGTATTGGTTGTAGTTGGTATTGTTTTGTTAATGTATAAGGCACCTCGCCTACACGCTATGCGTTTTGTGGTGGCCTTATCATACACTTATGTATAATTTATCGTTTGATCTATCATCTATTATTTTGTTGTTGTGTATGATGAATAAATTTGAACTTGAACTTGAACTAGTATAAACAAGAAGTGATCATAAACAGATGCCAATGGGAGTTGGAAAAAAATATGAAAATGTGAACGGAGGGAGTGAAGCGACCGGAGTATCGCCCCTAACGGCCGGGGGTCCGGGGGCCCGCTTAAGGGCCCCTGGTGGGGTCCAGGGGCAACGCCCAGGTGGGGTCCAATAGAGCAAGAGTTGCGATCTGACATGCTTTGCCTTTATGCTAGTCTCTTATACAAAATCGCGATGTACGCAAACCTATTTAATACACCGATGTTCCGATGTACTTTTGAGTGCATCAGAGTCTGAGAGATCAGATTACGATAAACAAGAATTCCGTTTAAAATCTCAATCTACAATCAAACAATAAAAAATCAGAAAAAATAAAAAAAATCTGAAAAATATAGAAAAATCGGATTTTAATCCCAGAAATGTAAAAAAATCGGATTTGCATAAAAATCAAGTTCCAAACTTTAGAAATAACAGTCTGTGAAATATAACTTGTGATTACATTAGCACATAGAACCAGCACTGAAACTATGCCAGAGTGATATCCTCAGTCCTCACATACATAGTGCTTTACCTTAGAGCTGCTTTGAGGCTCTTGGGTCCGTGGAATTTGATGTTATTGTCAAGTGCCTTCTGTAGAAACTTGAGAGCCAAGTCATACTCTCCCACTCCATGTAAAACAAGTCCAATATTGCTCTGTACAACAACAAAAAATAATATTACTTGAATCACTTGAATTATCACTTGAATTTACATGAAGATGTGGAGTGTGCGTATGTGTGTGCCCTTCATAGACTGAATTGGCCATTAAGACCAAGTTTGCCTGGACTTCAGGGGAGAGTACTGGTAACCGATTTGGGTGATCCCCTTCTCTTTTTTAAATGAATCTGCCACTTTAATTTGCACAGGAAAGAATCTTCTGTTGCATGGAACCAACAGTTTTATGTGACTTCCAAACCAAGCTATAATACTGCACAAACTACCTGCACAAGCTAAGCAAGGGGGAGTCTATATTGTTATGCAGAGTGACCATCAAAGGAATAAATTCTGATTAACTAACCTCACAGATTACTAAATATGATTGCATGATTTTCAACTTTATAAACACTTTTGGGGATGGACAAATAAGCAAACTACTACTAACAGGACTTGAACCTGTCAGAAAACATTTTCTCCACTGAGATTGCAGTACCCACATGGCCACATCACCCTCACCCTAATAGTGCTAATTCAGTGGGTATACTGAATCCATCCCACAATGCACCTGTTTTGGGAAATTCACCTCAATAAGGTAATGTGATCCCACAAAAATCCTATTCTTAACACATAAAACGCCTGACTTTTACACACATTTTAGCCCACTAAGTGCTAGTACTTAATTTTTATTATCATGTTCAAAAAATGTTTTGTGGTCCCTAACTTTTTGACCTGTACTGACAAGTACTGACATGTTTTAGTAAAGTACAGAATAGGCACAATGCAGTGCATCATGGGATTGATTCAAAACACCCATTTCTTCAAATTTAAAATTTTACAAAAGATTTGAATTGCATTAAATTTGAAACAAACATTAAATCAAGTTATAGCGATAGCGTGTCTGACTACACACGGTGTAGGGCTGCCTAGCCATGTAGCCAAGAAGGTTGGTGAAATATTTCATACAAATTAATGTAGCCAGGTCTACTATCAAACCCCACTCATTGAGTATGTTAACTCTTGTGGTGTTAGCGAATCCTGGCTGGTTTACTGTGGCATCCATTTTACACCCAAAAACTATGGCAAGAGATAATGGGATCTAGCAGGATGCTGGGAATGCAAATGAATATCCCTGGTAGTAAAGTCCAGAGAATGTCCAAAATGCAACTCTTTAAGAAACGGCATTGACACATTAATTGGACCTATGCTAGTCAATTTTCTGGGCCTCGCACAACAAAATTTTTAAGACTGGCCTGTTGTGACATGTAGCCAGCACAATTTTGTGGGAAGCAGGGTTTCCGCTTAGTAGGATTTTGGCGTCAAATGACAGACAAAATTTTCACTGGACACAATAAATTCAGATTGAGTAACAAAATGAGGTCCACTTGGACCTATTGTGGGAAAACCAAATTCCCACATTTATTCCCGCTATTTATACTAATTGTATTGTGTGACAGAAAACCAACTTGTTCACGTTAAAATAAGGAAATGTTATACCTCCAAAGTTTCACCAAAAGCACAATAGAAATCAGGAAATCTTACGCACCATGTATTTGGAAACTGATAAGTCCTGATAAGTAGTACTACAAATATTTGGATGGCTGGTGTCGGGACCACAAAATATTCTACTGGACCAGATAATTCCGAACATTTGGAAATTGTGGGGTCCTGTGGACTTCAAGTTAAAAACCTTAGTGGGAACCCTGGTGGGAAGACCAGAAGATATTGGGTTACAGTTTCATTGAAAAACAGCCTAGAGGTGAGACATTACGTCTAGAAATCCAGAGCAGGTTCTAGCCAGAATTGTCTGTCTCCCTAGCTGTTAGTAAATAATTCAGCTTTACTGCACTAAAACAATGAAACTGCTGAAGCGAATCTGAGCTAGAAGTAGCCCAAAGTCCAGGTAAAGTGTTAATTTTACCTATATTAGTGTCAGCATTTTGCTAAAGATTTATCAAACAGTGAATTAGGGTTGCATCACCCTCTTTGGTTAGATAGTGAACACAAGAAAAAAAATGTGCATGCACATACACACATACGCATGCACACACAGCATTTGGATTAGTTTGTACCTCCTGCAATCCTTGCAGGTGATACAAAAATTTTGAAATTATTCATCTTCATGCCAATATTTGAAATCTGCAAACAAAACACATTCAAATGAGTACAAACAAGTCTGATCCAAGGCCTGTGGTTTTTGAAATGGCTTCCAGAATGACAACAGGTCATTTATAAGATGGCTTCCAAAATGGATCTGGATCAGTTTAGCCTCCAGTAAAAGCGGGTTCCCGCATCACACTAGAGGACTCTGGTACCTAGAGCGATGAGTGCAGGTAACAGACCCGGGATGATCCCCTACTCTATGAGGTTTGCAATTTTTTACGTGCTCAGGATTGACTACACTGACACACGGGACCAACAGCTTCACCCATTGCATATACTGGCACATTCTACGCAATTCACGCTACACTAATGCTGCATGATTATGCAAATTCCGACATAAAAGGATCTATTTGAGTATGACCAAGAAACCAGACTCTCACGGGCTCAAACCAGGGCGGCTCGGTCAATCTTTTACCCAGCCAACAGTTCAGCGCCTTAGACCGCTTGACCACCTCGCCCTCACCCTCCATCTCAAAAACCACTGACTTGTGTGTTATAACCTATGCAAAGTTTACCAGGGTTGAAAGGTGTACTTACATCACATTGTGCCATCTCCGGATGGTCCTCTCCAAATATGAGTAACACTAAATATCTGGCTCTGTACATGAGTTTCAGGGCACTGGTTAGCTGGCTAGTTGCAAAGCAATACAGGGCTAGATGCATCTAGAACAAAGCAAATATATACAACAGGTAATGCCAAAATGATATTGCTTCAAAATACTTATTGGCCAAATCATTGAACTAGTACACTATCAAGTTGGATGATTGTTCTCTGTAGCTCAGCTCAATAGTATTTCCAACTATACTACCACTAAATAGGCGGGCCTCAAAACAGTGCTAACTGATATAAAAAATGTAGGCAGAAGATGATGCAAGAAATGCAATGTGCAAATTATACAGAATCACACCTCATTTGATTCCAAAGCACTGCATTTAAAGGAAGTGTTGTTAACCATTTAATGTTTCAAATTTCCCTCCTTTGTCTACAGCAACTTGATTATTTCATACTAAATGGGCACTTTCACAATTCATATAAGATCATAGAAAATGACAATGTGGACTAATGTCATTTCAATCTTGAATTTTTATTTCCTTCAATAATTTTGTGTGATAACCACTTTTGTGCAGTATTTACCAAAAACCCCAACCAACTGTATTTTTGACAATTGAACCTTCAATTGTGGAAAGAAGACTGAACACTTTTGTGACTGCACAGCTAAAATGTTCCTCCACCCCCATGCAAAGTTGAAAAATGTCAGTGTTTTGTAGTTCACCAAGGTGACCAACTTTGATTGGGGAGGGCCCATTAACTTACATATTCTGTGATAGTGTTAGGATGGTCTACACCATTGCACCTTTCACTCATCATCACTGCCTTTTGTTGCAAGTCCAATGCCTGTCATACAAACACACAAATATTTCATGTATTGTTATAATACCATAAGACCAGGGGCCCCATTTTTTCAACATGGGTTATTAACTTTATGAGAGGATATCACAGGATAAGTTTAAAAATAATATGTATACAAGCCAGGTTGCAGTGTTGGGATCTCAACTTGGACTAACCACAAATTTTGCATATTAAAACTTATTTGACAGTAAAAAGTGTAATGCGAACTCACCTCATTCTGCTCTCCCATAAGGTAGTTTAGCCTAGCCAAGGTACGCATACAAGCAGCTATCTCAGGATGCATGGGACCATACACATTGTTGAACAAATTCAATGCCTCGTTAATCAGCTCAAATCCTTCCCTAAGCAAACCTGAAGAAAAAGGTGCAAAAAATCAAATCAAATTGTTACATTTAGCAATTGTATCAGTAGATCATTAACTTGGTTGGTCAAACATTCTTTTGATTACCCAACCAAGTATATATGGTATACTGCTATTGGAGACAGAAATAAAACAACTTAAGTGATTGGAATATTGCGAGGTTTTACATTTGTTAACTCAATCTCAAATTTGCCTGCCATGTCTACATTCATAATGAGGCATTGTTCCGTCTAATAAAACTTAAAGGGATTAGCAATCGAAAAAATCATCAAAATTCATATTTTTATATTTTTGTTACTGGCATGGATATGCGATCATAACCTGCAAGTGGTTGGCTTGAAATCTGTGTATTAAAGACAAGGCAGTACACGTTTTATCCTTTTTTAATGCATTTCCACATTTTTTTCAATTCTCTCGCATTATCGCTGCTAATCCCTTTAACCAGAAGGTATTACTTTCTTTTCCAAACATTTCAGTAACTTGTGTCTTAATAAAAAATAATACAGCATTCCCAGGGTTAATGTTTTTTTTAAAATAAATTTTGAAGTGGTTTTGAATAACTTGAACACGAGGCTTTATATTTGATAATCACTCAATCTCATTTTTTTGCTTGTGTTAAAATGAACCACTTTCTTGGACAACAATATTTAACCTTTTTTTTGCTTAATTGTGTTAAAATGAACCCTCAGACAACTGTATTAAACTGTGTTTGGGTGATGGGCTGTATTTAAGAACTAATACATATTAATTAGCTTATTAATTAGCTTTTTTTCTTTATGCCTAATTTGATGGTTTTCCTCAACTTTCCCCAACCCTAGTAAAAAATGTTCACAAACATGCCCATTCTAATGTAGTTGGTCTCACAATCACGCACAAGCGGGAAATATTGCCCACTTTATATTGAATATTGATTCTAGACTGATTTTTTCCGCTGAATACGATGGTACCGACCGATTTTTGATAAAATGTGCCCAAAGTGCTTTTTCCGGGGGTTCCACTCCCGAATGGGGGTGTTTTTATCGAAAAAGCTAGGAAAGTCATATTTAAATTCTTTGAGTTAGTAATTATATATTTTCGGGCATGAGAAATTCAGCTGAACTATTTACAAAATTCAATAATAAGCCCAAAGTGCTTTTTCCAGGGGAACCACTCCAGGAGGGGTTGTTTTTACCGAAAAGGGGAACCACCCCAGGAGGGGGGGGTAGGTGTTTTACTGAAAGGGCGTGGAATGTTCAATTAATATAATTTTGGTGTCTAGTTATACATTATCTGATATTAGAAATTCAACGTAACCATTTTTGAGATCCAAAAATATTCCCAAAATACCTTTTCCGGGGGTACCCCTCTGGGATTGAGTGTTTTTACTTAAGGTATATAGGAATGTACTTAGCCTGATAATTTGGT
>JAMKCH010087483.1:0-91621 GCA_023653785.1 Ophioderma brevispina | reverse complement strand
GCTATGTGCTGAAAATTTATGAATGTAACTTTATACTGCTTATTTATATTCTACATAGAAAATATCTAAAAGCAGTACAGGTTAGGCGTGGCCGGCGAAGCGCGCCTCGTGCTTAATTACGTAAAATGGCTAATTTTATGAAAACAAAAAATCAAACCTGACGAAATTCATCAAAATGGATTTCCTTACCTCAAAACATAAAATTACCCTAACATTGCTTAAAATATGGCACTAATTCCAGTAATTGACAAATTTTATCATTTTCAGACCCCCGCTCAGACACCCCCTCCCTTAAATGTCGTTTTTGTGTGGCCTTCTCATTTTTTGGCCGATTTTTACACAATTGGTGTCAAAAATGCTCAGGGGATCAAGCCACATCAAATAAGAGTGAGGACAAAATGATCTTAAACATCCATCATTTTATAGCCCACCCCTAATAAAACCTCTCTTGTGGTTTTTGTATATAGTAGTAATAGCCTTGATAACTTTTGCACCAGGGAAATATGAGTGTCCATATTCTGGAGTATGGGTATTTCGGTCAGTTCATATACCATCTGATAGGGGAACATGGAAAAAGAAACGTACTTTATGGGGAAAACTTAGGTTTTGTTTATTTAGTATTACCCTAACGGCGGCCCTCTATGCATGATGAGCCAACGAAAACGTGGTAACCATTCGGAATGTTTCTCGTTGCTCTCGCCGTCAACAACTATTTTTTGTCTCGCAAATGCTCTTCATTTGCCCCATTGCATCTGGGCCGTCTTCCCGGAAAATGATTCGATGTTCCTCGTTGCATCATGGGCCGTCTTTACGGAAACTGACGCTATTTTTCCTCGTTGCATCTGGTCCGTCTTCCCGGAAAATGCGCGATGTTCCCTCGGTGCACCGGGGACGTCATACGGGAAAGTGACGCGATGCTTTTCACTGCTTTCGGACTGTTTTCCCGCAGAAGGCGCAATGCTTATCATCAGGCGGGTGACACCTTGTACAAATGCCCATATACAACTTCGATTTTCGACTGGGTGATAGCGCACCATTTTCGTAAGCTACTTTTAAATTATGCATAAACGCATTCATGACATAAACCGGAGCATGACGTAGCGTAAAGCGCCACGCACGACTATGATGTAGCGTAATTGCGCCACTCACGACTGGCAACTATTGCTACAACTTTTCATGCAAATCAGTGTGAAGTACGCATCCATTATTTATTTATTTATTTATTTATTTATTTATTTTATTATCCCGTTTCGCATTGCATTCGCACTCGATGTTCCTCGTTGCATCTTGAGATGTCTTGTCTTTCCGGAAAATGCGCGATTTGGGGTTCCTTGTTGAATCTGGGCCGTCTTCCGGAAAATGACGCATGTTTTTTCTTTGCATCTGGGGCCGTCTTCCCGGGAACTGACGCGATGTTTTTCGTTGCATGCAATCTGGCCGTATGACTTTCCGCTACTTTATTCCTGTGCCGGGAAAAACGGCGGAGATGCTGAAACGCAAAATTTGGCCCTCCGTTGCATCTAGGCCGTTAAAAATAAAAATAGATTGCCCTTTTCGTTGCATTTGGGCCGTCGCCCGGCAAAACGACCCCTGTCCCCGGGTTAGTGGTTTAATCCCATTTTTCCAAATGGACCTTGAATGAATTTGCACTTGTGACACAGCAACAGCAAAGAAGCAAAAAAAATGTTGCAGATTTTGGCCGCATATACCCTCAACATCGCCTTACCCCCCGGTTACTTCAGGATTCCACAACGAAAAGTAACTTGTTATTATACTTACAATCAATAAATACGTTGTTTTTTCACATGCCATTGATCAAATAAACTCACATTAGCTGTATTTCAAACTTTAAGGGTGATCTTAAGCTATTGGTTTTCAGCGACGTTTGTTATGTTAAAATTTTGCCGCGGTGAGCCAACCGCGTGGAGCCACGGCTTCCTCGCATCACATTTTTTTTACTAAATACATAACTCTCGAAGTGTAACAATGGTGTAATCAAAAAACTTTAGGCAGCGTTTTAAAGAGCTGGTTTCAAATACCTTTAATAATTTGTATATATTTTGTATATAGGACAATCAACGATGGTGTAAAAAAATTGAACAGAACACTCAAAATCTTGCGCACCGTTCCACGGCTCCCTCAGAAAATCACCTCATGAGTCAAAACGCATGGCCCTTATTTATATGGCCTCATTTTTCCTGATTAACTTTTACAAATTACTTATTTTCTCCCTCAATTTTATTTGAGAAAGATTTCTCACAGGAAAAGTATTTTGTTTACTATAAATATAGACAGTGGAATACCCTAGTTGTTTTGGCTAAGTGCACCTGTTTCGATTGCACAATAGGGGAAGTTGGGATTCCCCAAATGAATGCTAAACTTAGTAACTGACTCAGCTTGTTTATTTATGCTTTAAAAGATCAAAAAACATGCATATCTGGGAATTCCCTCAACAAAGTTATATATATGGAAGTGATGAATTGATTTGAACTCTGATTGATGGTGCAAGGTCATGTTTATGCATAGAATGATGTAATGATTATGTTAGAACGGGGAATCTATCTGTATAGTTAATACTATCACTGGAGGACTCTCTGCCAGCATCCCACTAGTATAAACAAGTAGCCAGAAGATAGCTAGTTTTGCTCTGCCTTGAGGAGCAGCCCTGTAAAGTGCCAGGATATCTAATTCCCACCATGTGAGCAGAGTGCTGTAATTATTCTAATTCTACTGTCGTCTTTGAGCCGAAAGTGCTGGAATCAAAGTAGGATTCCAATTGTGGACAGATAGAGATCATGGTGATATCTATCTTGGACTGGTACTGTGGATTTATTATCGTCGAGGGACTTATTTTATTTAACCTTGTCGTCTGAAACTGCTGGACAAGATACCTTCAGGACTGAGAAGATTCCCTTGGAATATCATAACCTGAGGAGTTTTTTGTATGAACTTGTGCGCTGTCCCTTTTGGAGTCTTCGCTGTGAGGACATATCATCGTTGACTGCAACGCTTTTCAACACAGGACACTAGTAACCATACGTAATCTGTAACTAATTGTGTATATTTAATTTTTGTTTGTGGGGACATAACCAAATTCTTGAACCACAATTCAAGGTCAAAGATCATAAAAACTGTTTATTATATATATTTTAGACATTTGTGCACAGGCTCATTTATTTGTGTTTGAAAGGTATTTCTGACCTTAGACCGTCTACGAGACGTCATAACAACTTATTTTTTAAACATCCATTTTTGCACTATTTTGCAATAGACAGTAGTGCGAACAATAAGGAATTTTGTTTTTCAAAATTTTTTTATGTTGCACAATTTATCTACATCATAATCACCTTTTTATTACATTATTTATAATAATAAAAAATGTTCTGGCTAAATATTTTGAGCTTTTTGTGACACTTTTGACCTTCAAAATCGTCCTTCGCATTTTTTTTCCGTCCTTCGCAAAAATGGCACCATGTCATAGTACCTGCTGTATAATTAAAAAATTTTTCAAATTATTTAAATAAAAAATTCTGGCTAAATATTTTGAAGCTTTTTGTGACACATTTGACCTTAAAATCCGTCCCGTCCGCAGTTTTTTTTTCCCTTCCCGTCCTGTCCCGTCGTCGTAAGGCAAAATGGGCACCATGTTTTATAGTAAACCTTCTGTATTATTAAATTTTTTCTTTCATTTTATCCCCCTGCTTGAAAAGCAGAGGGGATTATGCTATCAGTCAATTAAGGCGTCGGCGGCGTCGGTATCGGCGTCGGCGGCGTCCAACACAATCTTGTGAACGCGATAACATGAGACCCATAAGGGTTATGGTGATGTTAACTTTGGTGGTGTGATCGACTGCCATGCCCTTCCTGATTAGATTATGGCAATGCATATCTAATTAGGTACCTAATTGCATAATTATGATTTATTTGGGTTATTTTTAATACCAACAACTGTGAACGCGATAACATGAGACCCCCATAATGGTATGGTGATGTGACTTGGGTGGTGGGATCGGACTGTGCCAGCCCTTCATCTGATTAATTATGGCGTTGCCTATGCTAATTAGGTACCTAATTTTGCAAATTAATGAGTTAATTTGGGGGGGGTATTTTTACCCAAAAAGCTTGTGAACAACACTGAAGATCCATAAGTCGATTTTGATGAAAACTTTGAGGTGTGGGGAATCATGTACTCTGCCTGATTAGGTTTAAGGTGGGTTGTCCGGGTTAAGGTGGTTGTCGGTTTAAGGGGGGTTGTCCAGCTTTAGGGTGTTGTTGGGTTTAAGGGGGATTGTTGGGGTTTAAGTTGGGGTTGTCTGGGGTTTTAAAATGGGTTTGTCCGGGTTTAAGGGGGGTTGTCAGCTTTAAGGGGTTTGTCCATCTTAAAGGGGGTTGTATGGGTTTTAGGGGGGATTGTTGGGGTTTAAGGTGGGTTGTCTGGGTTTAAAGGGGTTTGTCCCGGGTTAAGGGGGGTTGCCCAGGTTTTAGGGGGTTGTCCAGCTTTAATGGGTTGTTGGTTTTAAGAGGGATTGTTGGGGTTCAGGGGGGTTTGTCGGGGTTTAAAGGGGGCTTGTTGTGGTTTAAGGAGGGGTGCACGGGTTTAATGGGGGTTGTCCATGTTTAAGGGGGGTTGTCTGGTTTTAGGTGGGGTTGTCCCATCCTTTCAAAGGGGGTTGTTTGGGTTCAAAGGGGATTGTTTGGGTTCTAAGTGGGTTTGTCCTGGGTTAAGGAGGTGTCGGGTTTAAGGTGTTTGTCTAACTTAAGGGGGATTGTTGGGGTTGTTAAGGTGGGTTTTTCGGGTTTTAAAGGGGTTGTTCCGGGTTTAAGGGGGGGGGGTTGTCCTGGGGCTTAAGGGGGCTTGTTGTGGTTTAAGGTGGTTGCCCCCAGGCACCAAAAACCAAAAAAAACAACTCTCAAATTGGGGGTTTGTCCAGGTTTCAGGGGTGGGTTGTTGGGGTTTTAAGGGGAGTTTGGTTTTAAGGTGGGTTTTTGGGTTTAAGGGTTTTTGTGGCCTAATACGCTTAACATGCGAAGACGTGCACACATGCACGCGCCATTCACGTATGCGCGCCTGTGCTTATGCATTGCGCGCACGTTGCACATGGGTTGTCCGGTTTTAAAGGGGGTTTGTCTGGGCTTAAGGGGGATTGTTTTTGGGTTTAAGTAAGGTGGGTTGTCCTGGTTTAAGGGGCTTGTCCGGGTTTAAGGGGGGGTTGTCTGGGCTGGGGGTTTATGTTAAGGGGGCTTGTTGTGTTTTAAGGTGGGGTTTGTGTCACGAGTTTAAGGGTTGTGCCCAGGTTAAGGGGGGTGGTTTTAAGTATTTTTGGGTTTAAGGGGTATTTCAGCTGATTATGTTAAAAATTTGTAAACCGCTCCCGGCCAGGGGATTTAGCGGTTCGAGAACCGCGACGTGTCTTTTTGATGGAAGGGTTTTATCACCCTAAAAACTGATAGTTTTTTAGTTAAATAAAAATGTAATGTGATATTAAATACTTTTGAAAACTAATTGATTCTTCCGAAAAACGCGACGGACGGAATAGACGACCTGTTTTTTGAATTTTTCTTAATTTAGAAACACATTTTTAGAATTTTGTTTAAAAGTTTATGGATGACTAGTCATGCAACCACTAACATACAAAGTAAAATTCAAATCATCGTCATCATAAATAGATTTGTAAGCCTATGTGTAACAATTCCGTCCGTCACACTCAGAAGACGCCATTTTTGATCTCTTTTCCGTTTTTCCGCCATTTTGGAATATTTGAGAAGCACATTGGAACAAAAATTGTTGAATTTATTTGGCCTCAAAGTGTATGCTCTTGAACCATGATGGAATTTTAATTCCTCTTAGCAAGTTTAATTTTAAAGGTGCAACTTGGTTGCTGTTTTGGATTTGGCCCTGCTATGGTAATGGTCATCTGCTAATGGTTACCTGCCTTGTAGTATAGAATTACTGCAGTGAGAGGCTCTATCTATAAATATGAGCCCAGGGGACATCAATAGGCTCACTATTTTCCTGAGGGGCACCCTTAGGAAAATAGGCCTATTGATGCACCGAGCAATCATAGTTAATAACTTAAATAAATGCAGTATACTTCATAAACGTCCGATAGTTTTTTTGTCTTTTTCAATACTCAATGCAAGGTTCACCTTTAGACAACAGTGCGATTAAAAACCTCAAGTACTATTTATGCCCGAAACGTTAACCGCGATTGCGCTGGCATTACATGCCAATGCGTCAAATTTTCCGTCAAAAAGTGAGCGCGCGTATGTCGACATTGATTTTTGCCAATGCGCTCTACGCTGAAATATTCAGCCATTAACTCTATAATCATTGATCATAAAAAAAAACTACTTTGCCAATATTTGCATTTTTTTTAGCAATCTTCACATATAATCTAAAATGGCTTGCATACTATATTTTAATACAAGACATGAAGGTTACATTTAGATGCATATTGTCAAATCCTAGTTCTGCTAGAGTCAAGAACCCAAGCCCATTCTAAAAATTGAAGGCCCAAAAAAGGCTTGTATAAGAAAAATTTTAAAAGGCTTTGTACTGTGAGGAGTTTCTTATCATGGCTATTTTCCCCCTTGTGACAATAACCACAACAACAGCTTTAATGTCCAAAATGGGCTCATCTCATCATGTTACATGACAAAATGATTTCACATAGCTATGCTTGTGGCTCTCTGAGACAAACATTTATTTGGGGTCCTGAAATAAATTGTGTTTTTAAAATACAATAAATTTGGATTAAAAATAACACTACACGTATGCCTGAATATGGATGAAACGCTAGTCTCCAGACATTATCATAGTGCCTTTTCCAGAGTGCTCCCCGAGGTACGCTCTCCTCTGCTCAATAATCGACAACCGTGTGTTGCCTCCCAGAGCAATCATTGCAGCCAAGCAGGTTCAGAGGAGACACATAATAAGTAGCCAGGTTCCCCAGTGTGCCTTTTCACCATCGCTATGAATGTAATTATTTTCTGTCTGACTTTAAAAACAAAATCATCTACAGAAGTGTGATATGGTACTTGTGTTCAATTTATTTACCCTAAAAATTGAGTTTAAATAGTTCTTTTTTTGAAACCATTTACTTCTTAAATTAACACGAATGAAAAGTGTTTTCACAACATGTTTTCCGCCATCTTTGCAGCAACAATAAATTCCTAAAATAGCGACTTCTATTTTCACCCAGTGCCTGGAATTGTGAAGTATATTTAGAAAATTCACCTGTTCTAGAGCATATTATTTAAAGGGATAAGCAGCGATTTGCTGAACCGAAACATTGAAAAAAAAACATCAAAATTCATATTTTGGTATTTTTGTTACTGGCATAGATGTGCAAACATAACAGCTCATAACCTGCAAGTGGTTGGCTTGAAATATGTGTATTAAAATAAGGCAGTACTTTTTATGATTCTGTAATTTCTATACGTGCGTATCAAAATTCCGACTTGAGATAAAAAAGAGTCTTTCCATTTGAATTTCCCAGATTTATAAGCATAATATTGTGCACCATGACCTGTACAGTTTGACCTCAAACACAAATGTTATTGATCTTTGTTTATTCTGTACTGGTGTAAACCACAATAAGCTGTTTAGTGTAGATTTTGAGATGTCATCGCTGTATGTCTATTTGCAGGAGATGGTATGAAAAATTTCCTCAAATACTTCCATTTTTTTCACTATTTAGTGTTTTTGCTCCTACATAAAAATAGTTATATAGAATTGTACATACTTATCTTTGATTTGTATAAGCTAAAAATACATTTCCACCTTTGTTGATTTTCTTGAATTATCGCTGCTCATCTCTTTAAGATACTACAGTGCTTTCATCTTCCGCGAGTAGTGACGTCAGTGTGTAATGCATTCGGCTCCGCATGAAATCACGAGCGTTGATGCACAGCGCGGATGTACGCACGCAGCGCCGTGTAATAAAGGCGTGCGAAAATATACACCAACCCCAACTGTCTGAACGCTTTGAACGTCACTGACTCTAGGAAGAAAATGGAGTATAACTTTAATTATCTTAGCCATTTAAAAATTTTTTGTTTGTTCCCCAACACTACTTTGGAGAGGATTTGTCCAGTTTGGAAATTTTTTTAAAAAAATCCAAACCAAGGGGCAAACTTTAAATTTTTTTGAGTAATAAACCTTATTTTTTGCATATAAGATTTTTTTTTATTTTAAAACAATATAGAAAGTTTTCAAAGTTGTTTAAAAACATAAAAACACACTATAAAAATATATAATTTAAATATGTTAAATTCTGAAAGGAAAACTCAACTTTTTTTGAATTTGAAAGGGTAGGATTGGTATTCCTTTACACAGTAAAACCTTTTTACAAATGGCTTTCAATGTGGAAGACCTTTTGCTCTAACCTATACTGAAGTTTTGACATTTAACTTGTTCCTGAATTTTGGTTGCAATTAAACTTTGCAATTTTGAGAGAATTGACAGTTTTTGCTATGGTTACAACTACTACTACGACTAAACCAAGTTTAAACCGGTTTTTAGTCCCCGTCCAACGGGGGTGGCCGGATTCACCTCACATTCGCTTCAGTCAACCGCCCGTAACTCCCCTTCCATTCACCCGATTCAATGAAAGCAACCGCCCTTACTCCTTCCTTCCATTCACCCTATGCATAATCTCATCCTCAACCCAACCCCTCCCCTACTCTCCTCCTCCACTTGCTTTCTTCCATGTTCCTTCTTTGGACGGCCCCTCCTCCTCTTTGTTTCCGTGCACAAATATATTTCACTGATGAAATTCTAATTTTATTACATTATGCAAAAATTACAAAAATACAAATTACAATTACCAATATGTAAATAACAAATATGTCAACAAATATGTGTTACGTGAGAAGTTTTGCGCAAATACGTCATCTGAAAACTACAAAATGGCACTCACCGGGAACTAAAAGTAGTTTTTGACAAACATGTGAAACGGCAAATATTTCAAATGCAAAACGATCTGATGCACTCACAGATAGATTTTTGGACAATACATTGTATGTTGTGTGGTGTGGACAATTTAAGGTTTGGCAATATACATCATAATTCATTCTTAATCTCGTACTAATAAGACACTTAGTTTTTGAATTTGTGATTTGTAGAGTATGCCTAATTTCAAGTTCTCAAAAAAGTAATTAAACATTTGAATACCTCAGTTATGTGACACAGCATTGTTAGGATATGATCCAATTCTGGGTTCTCATGCACTGCAATAAGTCAACCACACATTGATCATGACCTCCCATGTTCTTCCAGACGAGTTCATAACCTAGCATGTTGAAGTCCATACATTACAAATACACTCACAGTATGCCTTCTATAATGTATGTAAATACATCTCGAACAGCCCCACTTCGATGGTTGTAAAATAGTAATTATAAATGGAAGTGAATTTGCGGAAATATTAAAAGCTAATACATAAATAGATATATTGGCTCAACGACCTTTAACTCAGTTATGGTTTAAATCTTATGTACATGTTATTTGTTTTAAAGCAATATTAGCACATTTTTTGAAGAGTCCCCCCAATTTTCAAAATTTGATATTTTTGCACAGTTTTGTGGTAAGTGTTTAAAAACTACACCGCCAAACTAGAATGATCACAAAATTCTGAATTTCTCATAAAAGAGCAATTTTTGTAATTAGAAATTGGGATCCCAGAGTTGTACTTAAAGGCACTTTTTCAGTGATTTGCTGAATCCAGAATCCAAAATCATCAACATCCCCAAAAAAGGATTTTTTGCATTTTTGGAAACAAGTATAAGTATACTAACATACCTGCCAGTGATAAGTCCAGAAGCACCTAATAAACAAAATCGGATATTTTATGTCATACTGTCCCCGTTCGGACATTACTACAACGTTAATTAAATGGATTCATATTTTCTGAACATGCCTGTTTTCTTCCTTTTTCTGTCCACTTTGCAGTTGGAAAATAAACCTAAATGGGAGTCCTACAGACTATCCTTCACTTTCAAGCTATTCTTTACAAATTTTAAATATTTTTTATTTTTCGGGAAAAATACACTGATAGTGTCTTTAACGGCAGAGCTGGAAATATAACGTTTATGTCCGTCCCATCGATTGAAATAGTTCCACTCAATAAAATGAACCTCTAACTTGACTTCCGGATCCAATAAAACAACTAAATAGATTGAGCGTAGCTCGTAACTGGCGCTAGTTCCCGGCTATTTCATATTGGAAGGCGTTTCCAGCACCCGTTGGAATTATTATCAGGATCCCGATATTAATTATTCTAGTTACAAAATGCCTTCGTTTTGCGACACATAGACATTGTAGAGTCTTAACCATTCACAGGTATAGTTATAGCAGTTACCCAATCAACCGGTAAAAATCTCAATTTTTTTGAAAAATTGGGGCGCTCTTCAAAACAAGTGCTAGACATTGCTTTACCAAGGACCCATGGAAGCCAATCTGGTGGGTGTGGTTTTTTGTTTATTTCTTTTTAAACAAATTTAACAATCAAGCAACTTTCCTATCAGATCATACATCAACCTTTTAA
Organism: Ophioderma brevispina; assembly: GCA_023653785.1. Classification (NCBI taxonomy): domain Eukaryota; kingdom Metazoa; phylum Echinodermata; class Ophiuroidea; order Amphilepidida; family Ophiodermatidae; genus Ophioderma; species Ophioderma brevispina. The sequence continues at coordinate 81,074 of JAMKCH010087483.1, read as the reverse complement.
AAAATCACCATGTTTGTATTTTTTTCTCAGAAAGTGTGAGTATACTCCCTCAAAATGCAACCATGACACAATTAGTACTGTTTGTCAAGGGATGGTTAGTAAAAACAACGACGAACATTTGTTTTGATTGTGTGTTTGTTTTTCAATCATAAATGTACTTATCAAGACCGTCCTAGCCCATCCTATGTTCTTTCTCTGCGTGCACTGGTGAATTTAAACAGAGCCATGGATTATCTCCAACAGGTAAGAAAAAATCGATCGTCAGTCAACCACCTATTTGTCGTGTTCATCTGTTTTAATTTTTCCACTTAATTTCCGATTTAATTGTTGTTGATAAAAATCGGATTCTGCTTTGTAACCCACTTAAAAATAAACTGAATTGAATACATCGACCCAAAACTTTGTTATGATGGTCGCTGTCCTCTATTGAGCGGTTAGCAACCAGCTGATGACAGGTAATAACGGCAATGATCGTCGATGATAAGACAGCGGCTAGGGGCCGACCTGGTAACCCTATACTTACCGGTACCGCGCAGTTGTCAGGCACTTTGAAGTTTCCCAGGCAATCTCGAATCCCAAATAATAGATAAAATTTTGCGTCCGAAGTGGGAATCGACCCATTTACCTTTTGCTCAACAAACGAACGCCTATCATGGCACGCCACGAAACTCGAGCTGGCAGAAGATCGTTTTGTAATACTAAATAACACATTAACGGAAAAAGCGCACATATCCATGTCTTCTTGAATGACGAGGTTACCTGGTCGGCCCTAACCGCTTCCTGATGATTAAGGGCACTCGGTGAAAGTGATATTGTTGGATCGGAAAACCCGTGTTTTTAACACCTGGTGTTGGGCACACATTGCGTGAGCAGAATTCGTGACATGTGGGGTAAGCTGTAAGAGTACCTTTATGTCACACCCACACAAAAGGGTTACTTTAGATAAAATTGAATAACATGCGGGGGGAACCTGAAGAGAGAACCACTATAATTGCCCATTTCAAGATTGTGGACTTTTTACTTCAGGTGATTCCACATCTTGGTACAAAAAATAATTTTCAAGCCAGTGGCATACCCAGGCTCGGTCGATCCCGATGGTCAATTCCCCATTGTCCAGAGGGGGCCCAAAATTCCTTAAGTTGTCAGGTTTATTTGCTTCACTGAAATCTGAACTTGATGAAAGTGCGCAGAGGTGCTCGAAATTTCCAAATTTTACTTAATTTTTGCCCAAATTGAGGCTGAAATTAGTCCAATGTCCTGATGAAGATCATATAAATGCATATTTTTGTCCATATCGTCCGGCAAATGGACCCTTTCCCCCAACCCCCGGTTGGTATGCGCTACTTTTTGAGAGAGAAGATGCAGTAAACATTAGCCCCCTGTGTTGCATGCAGCATTGTTTTTGTACCAGACTTCCATTTTCTGTGGATGATGTACTGCAGTGGTTTGTTGAAAAGTCACGTCCCCCACAGATTGTGTAGTAAAAATTTCCATCTGTTCAGTATTATTCATTTGAAATTTTTGGTTTAAAGGTGCATTTTGTGATCCAGCACCTTCTTTTATCATGGTTTACACTAGATATCCTTGAAGAAAAGCTTACAAAATTTGAAGTTGACCTCCCGATTTTGCGTTTTGTGTTTGTGAACAATTGCCTTGTTTTTCACACGGTTCCAATAGGCCGACTGGAAATACAAAATTGCGAATTTTCCTACAGGTACGTCGCCATTTGCCACGTAAGATTTGGTACCATGGATTACTAAAGCTAACGGTTTAGATGATTTAAATAGCTCAACTTTGTTTAGGAAAGTCAGGGGACGAGGTTTTGACTGTATCATGAATGCCCCTTTAAATGGATAATGCCATTTGCCATCCAATTTTTCCATTGGGATTTGTAGTGTGATTTATGCTGAAAGCAGCTCACAAAAAGAGTTTTTGTGATATATACGCGGGCATCTGGGTTCATTTTTCCTCCATGGTAAAATATGCCGTCTCTGACGCATTCGTTGGTAGCCCTTTGCACAAGGCTGTCTGCTAAGAACCGACAACTTATTTCACACGTACCCGCTTAATTAACATTTATTCTGACATTTGAACATTGTGTTTTTCAGGTTTGAAAATCAGTGTTTCAGCATTTTGTTAGAGCCCCCTCTCGAGAGAAAGATTAATAAACAAAAACTTGGTACACTGCCTGATGTCCTGTTTGTGCACATGGGCTGGATCCAGATCCTACTAGTCGAGGTATAAAACCACCAACACCTGTTTGTGGGGTCAGGTGGGCAGTGGTTGTGCTGCTCAAGCTCTTCCTGAGTTGGGACTTCCTGTGGACTCGCCAGTGGAAGCATGGAACATATGTCAGTGAAATTTGGGAACCCTCAATTAGGTGATTAATAGAGTGAATTCTCCGCCATTTTGTTAGTTTTAGGTAGGTGAATATGCTCCACTCATTATATGATTACATTTCTTATCAGACGTGTGAACCAATGAATAAGCTTGGTAGAGCACCTTGAACAAGGCAGCGCACTGTATGACGAAATGCTAGAATTCAAGTTTTACACTCATTCTTGAAGACTTTGCGCTACATTGGCAAAAGATGAAATTTAACAGCCACAAATTAATACTACCCCGACTTCTCTTCTGCATTTTTCTTTCATCAATATCTCCAACTAGTGCAAAAAAAACTGCCCCAGCCTTATTTTTGATCCTTTGAATCTGTCCTGTGTGTGGCAATTGTACATTATGTAAGGAATTTCTCCAATTTGACTTGGGTTTGGCACACCTGAACTGGGTTAAGCTAACCCCAGGTATGGGTTTTTGACTGTCGATACCTGGTAGTGTATTTTTGACTCACAAGTGATTAATCATCCCTCATGTTTTTCTAACTACTTTCTTTTGGCCTGAGGGGATGAATACATGTTACATAGTACTAGTAAATCAACATCAAATGTAATTCAGGTGTGTTTTACATAGACCTGAATACCATATAGGAGACTTTTATTCCATGAAAATTGTAAAAAAATACAGCCACCAAATTGTGTCGGAATAACTTTACGTGACTTTTCCAATAAAAATCATGCATGTATGCATATCTCTTGTCTTCCATATCCCAGCTTATTTTTCTATCTGTCCTGTGTGTACAATTGCACACCGAATGGTAAGGTTTTCCCCAATGTCCCTTTGATGAGACCTGGGCGGAACACCAGATACTGTTACAGCTCCTGTGTTAATGTGTGAATATTACCTTTTCCCTGTATAGTGTAAAAAAAAAAAAAAAAAAAAAAAAAACGTGCATGTGTGTGTGGCATGTACTTGTACTTATCCGTACTGCATTCCTGAGTGTTACGTATAACTCTCGCAGTTTCATTCTAAATGCAACTTAAGGGTATGAAAAACCCCCCCCAATGTGTAAGTTTTTCTTCCTGATAGATGGTCGTCACCCCCAAACCTTGCATCTGGTAAAATTTGTGGTCCTGGAAGTTTTCAATCCATTTGATGTGAAGCTGAACTGTAATTTTTCAAGCCTCTCATAGAGTAAAACAAAATGGTTCACATTTTCATTCACTCAAACTTCCAAACCAAACAGCCATTAGCCCTGGTAACATTTTCACGGGTAAGTGAAAAATAGTGAGCTTTCCTGCAACACCAAACCTATTGACCACTTCCGGAAAAGCTGGTGTTCTGAGGACAAGGCTATTAATGAACGCGGGCCCATGGCCCTTTTTAAACCAAAAGAAAAAATGTTTTTACAGCACTATTGACACATACCTTGATAGCATGTATGGGTGCAACATCAATTAATGAATACTTAATGGGGAAGGTGTATGAATTTCGGTATCAAAATCCTTTAAATTACTTCTGGCCCCCTTGTTTAAAAAAAATGACCCTAAACAATCACTGTAAGTTATATTTAAAATTTAGGTAAAAATAAAAAATTTGGGTTTGGTTTTTTCTTTTTAAATTTTGTAAGGTTTCAACTTTTAACTGCCAATCTGACTGTCCTAGTTATAATTAAAGGCCAATCCACCAGAAACTGTAAAATCTGGCATTACTTTAATATTTTCTTTTTTATGGGTTGAAGTGTAACTACATATGTTGACATTTATTAGAGCGACCAAATGGCTCAGGTTACAAGCGACGTACATTTTATTAGAAATAAATATCACAAGGAGATTTTCTGATGCAAGATATCCTAATAGGCATGTATGGACAGTAATATGGTTAAAACCCAATAGAACTAGAAGTGAGATCTATTATCAACTTGTCTTCAGGGGATAAATTGGGAGGGGGAAAAACAAAGCAATATTAGATGTCATTCCAAAGTATAGGTATTGTGACCAAAATGATTTTATGTATTATAAGAAGATTTGCTTTCACTCAAACAAATATAAAAGAAAGTAATTATCAAGATGACTTCAAGTAACCGGGAGGATGTGAGTCGTTCCCATCTGGGATCTCAAAATACTTAGCTAGTTACAGAGGAATTTTCCCAGATATTATAACATTCCAAAAAAAAAAAAAAAAAAAAAATTAAATCAAGCTTTCTTTTTAAATGTATGTAAAGGTGTCAACTTTTTAACTGCCAATCATGAACTGTCCTAGTTATTATTAAAGGCCAATCACAGAAAATGTTAAAATCTGGCATTACCTTTAATGATTTCTTTTTTATGGTTGAAGTGTACTACATATTTGACATTTATTAGAGCGACCAAATGGCTCAGGTTACAAGCGACGTACATTTTATTAGAAATAAATATCACAAGGAGATTTTCTGATGCAAGATATCCTAATAGGCATGTATGGACAGTAATATGTAATATGGTTAAAACCCAATAGAACTAGAAGTGAGATCTATTATCAACTTGTCTTCAGGGGATAAATTGGGAGGGGGAAAAACAAAGCAATATTAGATGTCATTCCAAAGTATAGGTATGTTGGATTAATATCAGTCTGTTTTGATTTTTGAAAATAATGTGTTGAGAATTTTAGTATTTTTGAAACAATTAGACTATGGGACATGTCCTTCTATGCTGTTGTTTTGTTGTCTCCATCGGGGGGCTAGGGGAAAACCAAGTGTAAATTCATAATAAATTATTAAAATCATATAACCGTCTGTTCCCACAAATAAAAAAAAAAAAAAAAAAAAAAAAATATAAAAGAAAGTAATGATCAGGATGACTTCAAGTAACCGGGAGGATGTGAGTCGTTCCCATCTGGGATCTCAAAACACTTAGCTAGTTACAGAGGAATTTCCAGATATTATAACTTCCAAAATTACAACGTTCTGGCTATTAGCCTCATTTTGTCATAAATAATGACCAACTTCATCCTGCTTCTTGTATAAAATTTTGTTAAAAACTTTCACATCGTGGGGATTAAGTTAATAAATATTTGGTTAAATATATGCAACTTTAAGATAATTAGACCATGCAAATTCGCCAACATCTCCTCCGTATTCAAGGGCACAACGACTACATCACAGGAAGTTGTGGGACATCCTCTTTACTGAGTGGTCAAGAAGTCCTACACAATCTCTGCAACTACTCCCCCACTTCTGATTGGTCTATTAAATGATTACGATCAGGACTACCTCTTCATTGGTACATATCTTCATGTAATTTCTTAGTATTGCTACCTGTTAAATATGCTGCATTGTAGCAGTAAGAGAGCCCCACAAGAATGTTTTATTGGCACAAAACCAGAATTGTATCGGACTCTACCTTTCATGTCATCATTAACTTACCTCATGGGTCGATCCATCGACCTCTCGACTAGAATTTTTTGTGTTTTCCTACCAGTGCTTGTGGTCTACTATATTACATGGTGGGGAGGTGGGTCATAGTAGGTTTGGATTAATATCAGTCTGTTTTGATTTTGAAAATCATGTGTGAGGAGATTTTTAGTATTTTTGAAACAATTAGGGACACACAGGGACATGTCCTTCTATGCTGTGTTTGTTGGCTCCATCGGGGGGCTAGGGGAAAAACAAGTGTAATTCATAATAATATTAAAATTAGATAAACCGTCCTGTCCCACCAAATTAAAACCACTGGCACATTTTCGAAAAGAATAAAAATGTCACTTCAATTTCATTCCCCAATATCAGTGACAATGGTACACAATATTAGACTCAGCAACACAACTGGTGTTACAGATATTAAATCACCGTGCCGGTATGCGGTGTCAGGAAAAAACACTAGTTCCCCTTTCATCTGGGGAGTGCAAGGACCATGTTATATTGTCGCGCAGTGAATAGATTTCAGCGTAACTGTGATCTCCAATTAGACTCGAGTACTTTTTCAGGGACAAAATACTTAACACTCATCACAAATAAATAAATATTGAGTTCTATAGTGCGTTGTTCAAATTAAACTTGGGCCATGTTTTGATCATTATTCGAAAAGGAAGAAACTGACAAACATCATGAGAAGAATGTTGCTGGTCAAAGCTTTGGACCTAACAACTTTGTGCAGAACAAAAATCCCTAACTTATTTTACTTTATTTCTATCATTTACCGCGTTTTCAGAAGAAATTTAGTGTCAAGCCATATTATATGTTACAACTGCGTTAGTTTATGTGAAAAGAGGACGGGTGTATATTGTCACTCAACCGAAAATCGTGGACCCGGTGGTAACACCGGACTATAACAATGGCCCCATGCAGACTGGGCCCATGGTTGAGTATCTTTAGCTCATGGTTCACTGAAGTCCATTGGTCTATGATATTGGGAAAAAGAAATTGAGGTGACATTTATTTTTTGAAAATGTGCCAGCTTTTATGTGCGGGAACAGACAGTTATGGTGATTGTAATAATTTATTATGAATTACACTTGGTTCCCTTAGCCCCTCGATGGAATTTGTTATACAGTGGTTATTTGCGTCCACGCCCATGAGCTAAATTGGACATGCTCCCATGATGTGTGTAATTTACTTGTGCCTCTGTTAAGATTGTCTGCTTGCATCAGGAAGGTATGTTGAAGCTGTCTACGCGTATACTGCTGATGTGTGCTTGATAACTCCACTAGGATTCAGGATAATCTTTCTCCAATGGTACATCTTTATTCTTGATTTATGTATCGAACAGAGCTTGTCAGCAGTCGCCAGATTAATAGAAACATCAACCCGGACGGTGGTGCTTGTGTGCCATGTTTAAACAGGATATTTAATTTAATTTGTGCAGTGTGGGATGGTATGGGAAATGGGTCCTTTCTTAGCACAGTGCGTTATTGAAATATGCCAAAAACATACGAGTGTTACCGAGTAAAAGGTCATATCAGCATTCAAGGCAGATAACTAAGACAAGCATAAAGTAAACAATAGGGGAATACCTTTGGGTTATGAAGATAAAAATGAACGTGCGGAAAATATACACATACTAAAAGTTATACAATGGGATTTTGTAGCATTCAATTGCTGCCATATTTTTTTTTTAACATGTCAGCTGACTTTTGTGTGTCCAATGTTTATTACCACTACTGTCATCGATGTTGTTCAAATGTCACTTTCTTTACAAGAGCTTACGTGATGTGAGCACATGATATATATTAATGGAAGTGAGTTCGTGACATGGTATGTTACATGTGCCTGCAAAAAATGAAAAAGAAACCACAAAGTACTTGGGTTGCATTATGGTGGGCAGTAGGAAATGTAGATGGTTTTCACCTAAATGTGTTAGTGTGTGCTGTATTACATTAATAAGAAAATAGTCGGGAGTGATGAAATTAAACGTATTTTAGATCCAAGATATAGGTTTGTGGTAAAGTGACAAAAAAATCTAACAGGCGAGCAAACTTTCATTTAGAAAACTGGTTTGGACTCTTAGGAGTCCCCGGTTTCGAAACTATCCCTCTCTTTTCATAGAATGGAGCCATCAATAATTTTGTATTTTTTGACCAGGTTTGCTTTGTTTTCTTTTTCATGCATGTTCCCCTCCCCTCCCCCCCAAAAATAGCTGATTTTTATGCATGAAGCAAATGTTTACGAAATCCCCACACAAATTCAAATCTGGGTCGGTCATGCCCATTGTATGTCTAATTGGCCAAAGGCATAAATTTGAATCTAGCCAAATATTTTTTTCGTAAATTCTACAAACCCTCACTGCTATTAAAATTTACAATTAAAGTATAGGGTTGCAGTCCTGAAAGAAAAACCAACAAATATTTTGAAAGTGAAATTACAAGTGGGTTCTGGAAATGAATGAAAAAACACATGTCGACAATTTAAAATGTATTGGTAATTAAATACAACAATATAATTTTATTCCAGCCTCCATGATGGGTAAGAATGAGAGCAAAACAGCTTCAATATTATAGTATGCTGGTGTGTCCTGTATTATGTTGACAAATGCAGGATTAAATATCCGCTTTGTACATGTACTATTTTAGCCGCGTCTGCAACCGGCACATGTGAAGAGTGCATTAAACGCGTGTTAAAACGACAAGGGCTGTGTCAGTTTGGAATAATTGTTAATGTATGCATCACTGTTTCCCAAATACATTTAGGGTTGCTAAACATATTTGTAAAAAAGTAATTAGAAACTTTGCTCTAAATGCTTGTTCTCAAAACTAATTAATTTCAGTATCAGGGGTGGTATTAGAACGCTTAAAACATTGAATATTTTTTGTGCTTTTTTCTACCTAAATTTCATGCTATTCTGTTTCTACAGGTACAATGTGGTCCATATTGTACATCAGGAAGTACTTAATGTGTATTCAGGTCACTAGGCACTATTTGATTAATTAGGGTGCTAAATTACTTTAATTTGGGGTGCAAAATTTATATTTTTAAATAGTAATTAGTAATTAAACTTCACAGGTGAATAGTCTACAATGCTACTAAACTCACATCCAGGGTGAGTGAGCGCCGCAAATTTATACTCAGTCCAGCTCGAAGTATGAAGTAGCGCCGCGGCTGGGTGTGGGCGTATACAGTGAACCGACTTTCAGACGCGCGCGTAGGGTAAAGCACAGCGCACTGCAACTGAAAGGCCGCAATGGGTGTACGCGTGAGCGTCGGCACTTCATAATTCAGACGAGACAAAGTATAGGATTGCACATGCACACCACACACACACACGCATGCATGCCCACACACACAATTGCACACACTCGCACCATACACACACATATATAACGCATAAAAAGCACCCCATTAAAACAAATACTAGTAAGCAAAAACATTAGATGTACTCTTCAAACAAGAATATCCCTTCAGCCTCCTTTTGAATATTAAGATTTTTGTGGGTCAACTAATGGAGAATATAAAAAAAACAAGAATTTATTTTCTTGCCCCTGGGCAAATACACAACTCAGTATCTCAACTCGCAAGGCCAAACTGCACCACGATCAAATTTTCCCCCCTATAATATATGCCTTGTTGGCAACAATGGATGCCGCGAAATTGAACATGTTAAAAACCCAACGGCTTGGCCCATACATATGGATTGGACTAACGGAGCTTTTAAGTATGTGTACTTGTGTACTCGACCTCAACAAGAAATATTTACATTTGTGGTGAATGTTTTTTTGGTGGTTTGCATAGTCGTGAAACAATCACGAATAATAACACCGTAGGTTTACAGACCCGTATGTGTGGAGAGTTTTTTTGTTTTTCAAAAGTATGAGTTACATATTCATTTATGAATAGTGGCTTAGCTAAGGTAAGAGGGTATGTGCCACAGGTGCCATGGGGGGGCTGCTGAAATGATGTCTGGGAAAAATAAAAATTGACCAAAGAAAAAAAATATAAGTAGGCTTATTCATGTTTTTCAAACTACATCTTCTCAAAAATTTCACTTGCAAAGCACGATTGTTCAATTGGCCAAAGTTCAAGCAAATTTATAGTTTAAAAATAGTTTTAGGCTCTCAAGAAAGATTATAACTAGCTCTCAAACGCACCTAAAACCCAGTGGGTGTGGGCGCAATGGGCAATTGGCAAACAGAAAGTGTTCATTAACAACCACACCCCAGGCACCAGGATGCAAGTGCCAGGTTCCACCCCCAGTTTCACAGTTTGCCCCCCCCCCCCCCCCGGGCCGAAGAAAAATTGAGGGATTTTTTTGGCAAAATCAGCGATTTGGGGCAAAAAACACCCAAAATTTTGCACGAAAAAAATCAGCAATTTGGGCCAAAATGGGTTCAAAATCTCCAAAATTTTTGCTATTTTGCCGTGTGACCCCCCACCAGCGGAATTTCACTTTTGCCCCCCCCCAAAATTTCATGGGGGGTGCCCCCCCCCCAAAAACAAGAGGTCTGGTGCCGCCCACTGACTCAAACATAAAAAACCCAAGAGCTGGCCAGGATATCTCCCCCCCTTCCCCCCGAACCCAGCAGATTCCCTGTAACAACCATACCCCCATGTCGCACGTGGACCACCAATAATAGGATGCGTTATACGTATCCTACCCCCCCCCCGAACCCAGCACGATTCCATAGTAAACCTACCCCCATCGAGGGACTACCAATCCCAATAGATGCGGTTATCTTCCCCCCTCCCCCCGAACCGCCAGCAGATCTCTGTAAACCATACCCCCATTCGAGTGACACACCCAATCAATAGATGCCGTTATCTCGCCCCCCTCCCCCCGAAACCCGCGATTCCCTGTAAACCATACCCCCATTCGAGTGACCACCAATCAATAGAATTGCCGGATCACTCCCCCCTCCCCCCGAACCAAAAAAAAGCAGATTCCTGTAAACACCATACTCCCATTCGCGAGTGACCACCAATCAATAGATGCCGGTTTATCTATCCCCCCTTCCTGTCTGCCGAACCCAGCCGCAGACTCCCTGCCCTAAAACCATTACCCCCATTCGAGTGACAACCAAAAAATAGATGCGTATCTCTACACCCCTCCCCCACGTACCCCAGCAGATTCGCTGTAAACCATATACACCCATGTCTAAGTGACCACCAATAAATAGATGCCCGTTATCTCTCCTCCACCTTCCCCGAACCCAGCAGATTCCCTGTAAACCATACCCCCCTTCGAGTGACCAACCAATCAATAGATGCCGTTATCTCTCCCCCCTCCCCCCCCGAACCCAGGCAGCATTCCCTGTGTAAACCATACCCCCATTCGAGTGACCACCAAACAATAGAGACGTTATATTCTTCCCCCCCTCCCTCCGAACCCAGCAGAGTCCCTGTAAACCCATACCTCCCATTCGAGTGACCACGCAATCAAAGATGCCTTATCTCTCCACCCTCCCCACTCTGAATCCACAGCAGATTCTCAGTAAACCATACCCCACCATTCAGAGTGACCCACCAATCAATAGATGCCGTTATCTCTCCCCCCTCCCAACACGAACCCAGCCAGATTCCCTGTTACCTTAAGCAGATTCCATGTAAACCATACCCCACATCACCGCACGTGAACAACCAATCAATAGATGCCGTTATCTCTCCGCCCGTTCCCCCCGAACCCAGCCGATTCCCTGAAACCATACCCCAATTCGAGTTGACCACCAAATCATAGATTGCCGTTATCTCTCCCCCACTCCCACCCTTCACGAACCCAGCAGATTCCCTGTAAACCATACCCCCCTTCGAGTGATCCACCAATACAATATGATGCCGTTATCTCTCCCCCTCCCCCGAACCAGCCAGATTCTCTGTAAACCATACCCCCATTCGAGTGACCACCAATCAATAGATGCCGTTATCTCTACCCCCCTCCCCCCGGAACCCAGCAGATGCCCGGCTAAACCATACCCCATTCGAGTGACAACAATCAATAGATGCCGTTATCTCTCCCCCCTCCCCCGAACCAGCGCAGTTCCCTGAAACCATACCCCCTTCGAGGGACCACAATCAATGAATTAGTTGGTTTTCTTAGTTTATAATCAGATGTTGAGTAGTGTATATTAGTTTGTTTTTTTTTTTAAAAGATAGGCTGTTTTTTTATAGTACAGTTTGTAGTTAGATGCCCGTTATACTATCCACCATACTCCCGAACCCAGCAGAAATTCCGGTAAACCATACCCCCATTCGCGTGACCATCCAATCATAGATGCCGTCTTAATATCTCCCCTCCCCCCGAACCCAGCAGATTCCCTGTAAACCATACCCCCATTCGAGTGACCACCTAATCACATAGATGCCGTTAGATAGCAGTAGTGCCAGTTGGATTAAAGCAACATTTTTCTATGAGTGATATACAAAGAATGAATGATACTACAGAACGAAGTCTAAGGGTTTTCTTGAATATGTATGAAATTTGGCTTGTAAGTTTCTAGACTCGGCCCGGCCAGACTAGCCAAACTAAAAAAATAGTTGACCTAGCATATCGTCATTTTAATTTTTGCACAGCTTAACAATACAGTCACAATGTATTGGCAAGGAATTTCTTGATATTTCTCTCACCATTGGGAAACAAGGTTGCAGATGGTACAACTGATTCAATTCTAAGCAAGGTATAATATTTCGTCATGATAATATCTGACTTTTGATGACAGGAGTGGCTCTACGCATAGATAGGCACCCTCTGTGTTAACTTATTGTAAAATATCTGTTTAGTGTGCATTCGCACCTAAACAATCAGTGCCTTATTCCGTGTATATTTATATTACGCGGTTCTGGATGTAAACTGTTCCCCATAAGGACATGGGAAAGACATTTCCCTTGAGGGCAATCGTGCAGCGCACTGATACGACAAAATGCTAAAATTCAAAATTTCAACCATTCTTTAGGACCTTGCGTACATTGGCAAAAGATGAAATTTACAGCCCACAAAATTAATAATCTAACCAACTTCTCTGCATTTTCTTCATGCATCTCCACCTAGTGCAAAAAAAAGCCCCTACTTATTTTGATCTGTTCTGGGTGCAATTGTACACGATGACAAGGAAATTTCCCAATTTTGGACTTGGTTGGAACACCTGCTACTTGTTAAAGCTACTCACAAGTATGTGTTATGTGTTGACACTTATACCTTGGTCTTTTTTAGGGTATTATGTTTTGTACATCACAAGATGTGATTAAATAATAATAATACCTCAATTGTTTCCAATTGCTTTGTTGGCCTGAGGGGTAAGTATATGCTATACATAGTCACTAGTTAACTTAATATCAAAGGTAATTCAGTGTTTTCATAGACCTGAAATACCATATAGGAGGACCTTTTATCCCAGTGCAAAATTTAAAAAAAATAAGCAACAAAATTGTTCTCAGAATAAATTAACCATCGATGGACTGCATACAATCATGGGCATGATGCAGATCTCTGTCTTGCAAATATCCCAAGCTTATTATTTTTATCTGTCCTGTGTGTACAATTTGACCACGTGTAAGGAATTTCCCAAATGTCTTTGATGAGACCTTGGCGGAACACCCGATACTGTTACAGCTCTCGTGTTTATGTGTGAATATTTCTTTTCCCTTATAGTGTATGTGGTGTGCATGTACATGTACTTATCCGTACTGCATGTACTAGAGTGTACGTAGTCTAACTCTCGCAAGATTTCATTCTAAATGCAACTTAAAGGGGGATGACCCAATGTGTATAGTTTCTTCCTGATAGAATGGCCTTCACCCCAAAACTGCATCTGTAAAATTTTGGGTCGATATTTCGATCCATTTTGATGTGAGAGCTAAAACTGCAATTTTATAAGCCTCATAGAGTACTGTTGTAAAATTAATATTGGTTAAACAAAATGGCACATTTTCACTCATAACTTCCAAACCAAACAGCCATTAGCCTTAACATTTCACAGGGTAAATGAGAAAAATAGTAGCTTTCTTCCCACACCAAAATATTGACCACTTCCGGTAAAAGCTGGGGTTCTGCCGACAAGGCTATTAATGACCGGGCCATGGCCCTTTTTAAAACCAAAGAAAAAAAATGTTTTTACAGAACTATTGACACAGACTTGATAGCATGTATGGGTGCAACATCAATTAATGAATACTTAATGGGGAAGGTGTATGAAATGTTAGGTATCAAAAATACCTTAAATACTTCTGGCACCCCTTGTTTAAAAAAAACGACCCTAATACAATCACTGTAAGTTATATTTAAATATTTAGGTAAAGGTATAAGTTAAACCAAGCTTTCTTTTTAAATGTATGTAAAGGTGTCAACTTTTTAACTGCCAATCATGAACTGTCCTAGTTCTTATTAAAGGCCAATCACAGAAAATTTTAAAATCTGGCATTACCTTTAATGATTTCTTTTTTATGGTTGAAGTGTACTACATATTTGACATTTATTAGAGCGTCTAGATGGCTCAGGTCACAAGCGACGTACACTTTATTAGAAATATCACAAGGAGATTTTCTTAGGCAAGATATCCTAATATGCATGCATGCATGGACAGTAATATGTAGTGGTACTAGTTAAAACCCAATATATGTCAGAGCTATTATCAACTTGTCTTCGGCGGATAAATTGGGAGGGGGAAAACAAAGCAATATTAGATATCAATCCAAAGTATAGTAGTATGGTGGATTAATATTTCAGTCTTGATTTTGAAAATAATGTGTTGATAATTTTAGTATTTTTTAAACAATCTGACCATGCTCCCATTATGTATGTGTGTGTTATTTCCCTTGTGCCTCTGTTAAAATTGTCTGCTTGCATCCGGATGTATGTACTGCTATCTACCCCTGATGTAGTGCTTGATAACTTCACTAGGACTCAGGAAGTCTCTTACTTCAATGTTGCAATCTTAATTTTTTTTTATTTATGTATCTAACAGAGCTGTCAGTCTGCAGATTAATATGTAAATCATTTCAACCTGAGGTGGTGCTTAGTGTGCGTGTTTAAACGGGATAATTTAATTTAATTCGCGCAGTGGGGACGGTATGGGAAATGGGTCCTTTCTTAGCACAGTGCGCGGATTGAAATATGCAAACATCAGAGTTTTGCCATCAGCATTTAAGGTAGACTAGCCAAGACAAGTACAAAGTAAACAATAGGGGGATACCTTTGGGTTATGAAGACAAACATGAAGTGCCAGAAGATACACAAATTTAAAAGTTATACAGTGGTATTTTGTAGCATGAATTGTGCATATTTTTTATACATTGTAGTGACTTTTGTGTCCCATGTTTATTACTACTACTGTCATCAAAACTGATAGGATATTAGCCTTTTAGATATAAAATAATTCTATTAAAAAATAACATCTTATGAGTTAACTTCAGCATTATATTCAAGGTGGGTATGGGCGTATAGAAATCGATGCTTGTTTAAATGTCACTTTCATTTATAAGAGCTACGTGAAGCACATGATATATTATTAATGGAAAGGAGTCGCACTTAATATGATGAGTTACATGGTATGTTACATGTGCTGCAAAAATGAAAAAGAAAAACAAGTATTGGGTTTCATATGGTGGCATTATGAAATGTAGATGGTTTTTCACCTAAATTTGTAGTGTGTGCTGTATTACATTAATAAGAAAATAGTCTGGAGTGATGAATTAAAAGTATTTTTTGATCAAGCTATAGGTTTGTGGTAAAGTGACAGAAAAAAATATACAGGCGAGCAAACTTTTCATTTAGAATTGGTTGGATATCTTTGGAGGTTTTTATTTTTCATATGACTGGAGCAATCACTAAATTTTTTTTTCCTGTTTGCTTTTCTCATGCATGTTTTTTCCCTCCCCCCCCCAAAAAAATAGCTGATTTTATATGCATGCAGCAATTTTTACAAAATCCCCACAACATCAAATCTGGGTCGTTCATGCCAATAGAACAGGTGTTTTTCACTAAGCCTCTAATTTATTTTCATGTAAAATAGCAGTGTATGTCTATAATTGTACCAAAAGGCATACATATTTGAAAATTATCAAATATTTTTTTTGTAAATGTCTACAACCCTACTGCTAAAATTTACAATATTGAAAGAAAATACAACAACCAACAAATATTTTGAAAGTGAAAATTACAGTGGGTTCTGAGAAATGAATGAAAAACAACATGTCGACATATTAAAATGTATTGGTTAATTACACACAACAAAGTTATATTTTATTCCAGCTCAATGATGTGTAATAATGAGAGAAACGGTTTCAATATCGTATGCTGGTGTGTCCTGTATTATGTTTGACAAATGCAGGATTCAATATCGTTGTACATGCACTCTTACTTGTCCTCTAGCTTAGCTAGGCCAATGTTAGAAGTGCCTAACGAAGGCTGTGTCAATTTGAATAGTTTGTTTACTGCATCATGCACTGTTTTTTCCCAGATTATTTTAGGTTGCGTAGACATTTTTAAAAAATGTATGTAGAAACTATAATGTTTCTCAAAATCATTCTGCTTGTCAAGGGTAAAAATACTTTAAACCCATTGATAGTTTTTGCTACTAATTTACGTATTACTGTTTTTAGAGAAAATTTGTTTTCCATATTAAATTAGTGAATTTTTTATTTGGTATTCCGCTCGCTATCCAAAAATTTCAGGTACTAATTTAGGATTGAATCTATTAATTTGGGTTGCAAAATGTTTTGGACTCAATGTGCAGCCAGCTAAATCTGCTATCCAACCCACATCCCAGTGCTGATGATCCCCCACACATGCACATGCATGTCACGCACATGCCTAAAGCAACCACCATTAAACAACCACTAGCAAGCAAACATTGGATTCATTCCTCACCAAGAACATCTCCTTCAGCCCCTTTTGAATTAAGATTTTGTGCACTGATGAGATTTTTTTGGCCCTGGTGGGTAATCACACCACTCAGATCTCCAACTGCATGAGGCCCAAATTGCATCACGCATCACATAATATTATTTATATCAGGCTCCGAGTGGTGCAAAGAAATCTTTTTGTATTGTACATTCCGTAAAGTCCCCCCGGATGAAATATCAATATTATTTTGAATAATTGATCGCATCCGTGCTTTTGACCGACTGGTAGACTTTCGGACTACAACACTGTCAACTGAAGGTTTTGAACTTGAGTCGCCTATATTTAAATACTATATAATATTGAAATGTCTTTTTTCGTAGTATGATACAAGAATAGATTGCACTCGCTAGAAAAATATTGTACTCGTCTTCGTACTCTACAACTTTTTTTCTACCTCGTGCAATATTCTGTACTCATACTCAACGCCATGCTATTAAATAAATATTACCTGCCTCGTTGGTAACAATTGAGCAGTGAAATTGAACATTAAAACCCAAGGCTTGCCATACATATGGATGGACTCAGAATCTTTAAGTATGTACTTGCTGTACGCGGAAGACATCACCCAGATAATATTTTTTACATGTGGTGATGTTTTATATGATGGTTTTGGGGGCTAGTGGGTGAACAATCATGGAATAAACCTTGTTTTTTACATGATCAAATGTTGGGAGAATTGTTTTTTTTTGTCTTTAGGCAGCCATTGTGTGTTACTACTATTTGTTAACTTGCCTTTGTTTATTATCTTTGTTCAGACTACAAACATGCAAATAAAATTAACATACAACAGACCGTGACTTTCTTTTTTTTTTTTTAAACGAGAAAGAAAAACAAGATCAAAAAGTACTTAATTGTGCGTTATAATGAGAGAATACCGCAGCAATGTAATTAAAGGCCAACAGAATATTCCAACAGCCACATTCAAAATGTAAGTACTTGAAAGAGAAACAATTCATTAATGTTCAGTACACAACATACATTTAATTAGGATTACGACTTCAGGATAAACAGGACAAAACATGATTTAAAGATCAAACCGCCACTTCTTGAAGTGGCAAAAGGCTTCCCTTTCTTATTAGCAATATAATATTCAGACTCTCTCTTGGTTTTGATGAACGTTTTGCAATTCATAACATTAGGTCTTCTTTTTTTGAATTACTAGACATAAATATAGTACCTTGATACAACAAAATAAATAAGAATCTAATTTATCTTTGAAAACCCCAAACATCTTTTTTTCAAAATTTGAGATGGAAAAGTTAATATCGTTTTTAATCTTGAATAATTTCAACAAACTCCTCCCAAATAGGTATAACATAATCACATGCTCAAATGTGAATAAATTGACTCAGGATTTGTTTTAACAAAAATCACACATAGCTGAATCAATTCTGTTAATTTTAAAAAAAAAGAAAATCTTTAAATAATAGCCGCGCCCTGTGGAAAACTTTAAAGTAAATGAACGAAATTTAGTGTCAATTGAGCATTTTAAAGTTCCGAATATGAATTTCTCTCGCTTCTTCTCTCTCCCGTCGTGTCTCAGAACGCATCATCTCTGTATCCATAGCCAAACTAGTTTCCCAGAAATCCCAAAATTCCATGCGATTTTGTTGGGTAATGTAATCCCGCATGAAAGATAGAATCAGGCAAATTTTGGAGGCGCTTCCGAGCATTGAGAAGACCAAAGGTAACTTCTCAAAAATATTAGAGCATTAGAAATTTGAGGTCTGAAGCCGTTCCACGAGACTGGAATAGCATTTCATTAAGAAAATAAATTTTACTCCTGTCACGTTTAGAAATACAAAGTCGTGGCACAACCAATTCTTAATGTCTTCTAAAAACTTACTACCCTGGGAGAGGTGGATAAGAAGATCATAATATACATAATACTCTGTCACACCAATCCTCATAATAAATATCACGTCTTTGTTTTGGGATCTAATAGCAACATTTCTATTGACCAAGCATTGATTGTATCCCATATCAGAAAAATCCATATTCATAGCATTTTTTGACAGGTAGCCTTATCATCCCGAAAAATATAGAAGGTCCTGATAGAATCAGCTAACGGTACAATCAAGCTTTATTTAGGAAGACTCTCAGAAGCATAATGACCTCGCATAAAATATCACCGTATTGGTTGATGCCATAGTTGTTAATATTCGATTGTTTTCCTTTCCGCAAAACATCACATTATTGTAAAGCAATCAGTTTCAGTTCACCCACGTCGATTTTCTTTTTTCTGAGGCTCATGGAAAAATTATCACGGGTCCTCATACGAAGACCACAATGTTCGTAATCATTCTGAACATAGACTCTTTTGACTCTGTCATTCCCATTATTCCAGATAAATTTCATAAGACATTTATCAGTTCTTTGAAAAATATTGGGGATTTTAATAGCATAAAACAGTAAATAAATAAAGAAGCTGAGGTAAGAGAAGTATTTTGATAACTCCATATTTGTTTTCCCAATTCAGACATAAATCTTTCTTGCACAGCCAATCATTCATTGTACTTCAATTGTTTAGGGCTTGATGACTTTATATGTTGGATTCATACATACAAGAACCTAATAGATGGGAATTTAAGGGAAAAATAATACCCTCAGTGTTTTAAATTTATCTCTTTTCCATGTAAGAGAACCCTGCTCCTGAAAAGGACAATTTGAAGACACAGCTTTTTAGACCCAAACTCCAAATGCCTCATACAGATTTATAAAGATTAATTTTACAACTACGGGCGAACACTGGCTTGCAAAGTTATTTAAAGTTAACAGAAAGGTTATCAAAAGAATTTTGGGAACCGTCATGAAAACATGTTGAGTCATCAGCCAAAAGAAGAGAAATTCTTTAACTCATTATCACACAGAATACCTTTAATATTAACATTTTGACGGACACCTGCAATAGCCATCGTTTCAATAACTAAAAGGAATAAATATGGTGATAATGGACAGGCCGGCTGGAAAATTCCTTTATAACCATGTCACCAGGGTGATCAGGATCATGTCAAAAGGCGTATTGATTAGCATAACTCTTCTGCAAGAGTAATATAGTCTTAAGCGCGCATGAAATAAATTGATCCCGCTAAGTTTAAATGCTTAAGGACTTGTAATAAAAATACATGGTGACAACACATCAAAAAGCCTCTCATATCAAGAAGTAAAATACCCAGGATATCCATTCGCATCAGTATAATCAATAATATCTAAAATTAAAAATTAACGAATGTATTACGCAATATTTCTCCGCTTAAGGAAACGGCAGATTGATCCGGATTTACAAGGTAAAACAAGCTGATAGGCATTTTTTTCAACGGCTGGGCCAACACGTAGCAAAAATGCTTACTAATCGGCAGTCACTAAAGAAATTGGTCATAATTTTGATATAGCATACTATGCTTTGTCTTGCTAGGGCAATAAGTTCTATACTCATTTCTTTGAGAGAGTGACATAAGACCTTTTTCATCAATGGAAAACTTATCTGAATTTACAACATGTCTGAAATATCGGTCGCAAAAACACTGTAAACTCAAACTAACTGGAAAACCTTCATACCCAGGCATTTTATTCATGCTTCATAGAAAACCAATGGCATCATATAACTCTTTTTTGGAGTGGGCCTTGTAGATTTTCTTCTATTATCACAGCACTCCATTTGGGATATCAATGCTTCAAGAATTCTCTCAATCCTATCGTATGATTGTAGTCACAACTGTTTTCTAAGAGTTTTTTTGTCAAAGTGTGAGTTACATGTTGTTCCTTTATGAATAGTGGGCAATAGCTAGAGGTACGAGGGAAGCCTGCCATAAGGTGCCAGGCCACCTCACCTGGTGGGGGGCTGGCTGAAATGACGTTGGGAAATTTAAAATTGTAAAAAAATAAAATATATAAGTAGGCATTTTATGGCGCGTGCATTGGTTAAGGCAATATTTTTTCAAAGAAGTGATAAAGAATGAATGTATTATACATGTAGAACAAATCTTTGAATATGCTGGTATACAAGGGTATTCCCATAAAATTACTTTTTATTGAATTTGGTTGTACGTTTTCTAGATCTTATCCTGCAACTAGCACACGAAAAAAATAGTGGACGGCGATATCCTTCATGAATTGTTGCAGCAGCTTCACAGTATGCATGTGTCCTTGCGAGGGATTCAGTTGATATTTCTATGCACGGCATTTGAAAGCAACGTGTTTACACGATGGTATGTCAAACTGATTCAATCCAAGGCCTGAAAGGGCAGTATAATACTCGTCAGGTATTATCTGACGTTGATGATCAGGATTGGTTCTTCATCATAGATAGGGGTTCAATTGGGGGTGGATAAAGCCAAAGGCCTCTGTATATAAGATTATGAAGGGCTACTTCTCACTCTTACGATGTTACATATTGAATAAGCATCTGTCTAGTACTCTTGAAATGAAAAGTACTCTTCTTTTATATGCAACAAAAAATTTTAAGGTTAGAATTGTTAGGCACCACTTCCCATTGTGTGTGTTTTTTTTTATTAATTTTTTATTCAGCTTTTTAAAGGACTAGGATAAAAAACTTAACATTAACGCTAGATTTTAAGGTGCATGTTACGAAGTAAGTCTTTAAGAGAGTGTGGGTGATAGATCAAGATGTTCATCAAACTTAATTCCCATTACTCAACAGTATGAAAAACAAAACAGTTATATGAGGAGTTGAGCAAAAGGGCTATAGGGCCCCAAAACACTCACCCCCTTGGAATACATTAACACGCAGAAACAGGGCATAACTATCAAGAAACGCACAGAAAGTGTAAATTTAACACTGTAACACATGTATTTGTTAGACTTAAAATCATAGTCAAACTCTTGGTTAACGTAGTTGCCTGGCGACTCTTTGCATGCATGTTAAGGCCAATTTTACACGGAGACTTTTTATGATTCAATATGAAGGATGTAGAATGGTCTAAAATGTACTCCGGGAACATTGTCACTTTCCCCCAATTTTACTGAACCTTCAATATTGCATGTGAATAGAGCACTGCTCTATTTTCCATGCCATAGTCAACCCCATAGGACCCACAGCTACCCGCCTTGGAATGTTGATGGATTGTGCAGGCAGTTACACAGGTTTGACCAATCAGGAGGTTCAAAAATGTTGCCTGTTATGTTATGAAGTCCAAGCAGGTATCCAGTAGACACATCACATTTTGGGTTTAAATGAACAAGAAATCATACAATTATAAAACTGGTAGAGTTGTTTTATCATGAGGAGGCAAGTGTTGTGGATTGTAAAATAAGGATTATTTAAAACAAGAAGCTAGGACGAAATCAACAGAATATTTGTTTTTTCCCTGTTCAGTGCAGTCAAAGGCAAAACAAGAATTTTCTTTCCTGGCTACTGTAGGAGCATTGTAAGTATCCACTTGACAGAGTTCCCTATAAATTATTAACTATGTTCATATATATGTAACTGAAATGGATTAACCTCATCAATACCACATTATCACAGTGTAGAAATTCACATTTGTGTATTATAGCAGGAATGCATTCCAAAATTGGCGGTAGCCTGGTCAAATAAGGTCAACTTGCAAGGACCAAAAAGTCCTCGTAAATTGGAACCAGGGCAAGTCATTAATCACAAAATTATGGGACACGTCAATGCAAGGTCTCCGTGTTAAATTGGGCTTTAGAGGTTTACCAAGAAACAGGGAACCATTTTTGCACATCAAGGTCAGTAATTAGATATACAACAAATGGGCTTATGGTAGGCCTGGATGTTTATGTTGTGGCTAGAGTGACCCTGCACTCTGCAGTTCTTCAGATAGACAATGCCCTAGTATTTTACCACTAGGTATAGGTAGTCAAATAAATGATTTTGTCACCCATGGAGTATGTTAAATCTTAAATTTAGAAAGTTTTCTTTGTATGACTACTAAAAAATATTCTTGTTTTCCTTTGAATCATGAATGCCACATAATTATTTTATGAAACTATTGTGTATGTGTACATTGGTTTGTGTGTGTGTGTGTGTTGGCCATATGGTTGTGTGTGTCGATTGGAAATTAAATGTTACTGGTAAAAAATGTGGTACATAAAAATTAAAAATGTTCACAAGGGGGGATATGACAGCAAAACAATTAAATGTACAGGGTTGGGGGGCGGAGTTCTCACATTGGGAGGAGTATGGTATGTACCATTATCAGTCCCTCAGTTTCAGGCTCTTTTCAGTTGCATGACCCCAGTTTGACCCATTCCAGAGACCCTACTTTTCAGTTCCAAAGCCACATTCTACAAATTTTCTTCAAACCCTCAAAAAAGTGCTGGGAATTGAGGGTGATCGCAGCTTATTTTCTAAATTTTCTGACAACTAGTTCGGAGACCCCATTCTTTGGGCCTCAAATCGGCCCCCCGGTACAGGGTTATAGTAGGCGCTTCGCAGTGATACGTTTGTCCCCCGGGATTTTGGACCTATGCAATTTCAGTCGGAGAGGGAATAATGACAGATTCAAATGCACGTGCACACCGGATTATTTTTGACCGGGTCATATAACCACTCACATGCCACTAAATCCAATTTCATTCATGTAGGGAAACGCACAATAGTGTATTTTCAGGCCTTTGAAAGGATAGTCACATTTCAATAATCCTCGAGACCTTATTTTATATGTGTATGTTCATAATTGTTCTGGGCACCTTCCTCGCGCCTTTACATGATTGGATAGTACAAACCATATCATGTATGATTATTAGTGTCCACCGACGCTTTCATTGTCGTCATGCCATCTCTGAGCCCTCGAAATCCACCTTCCTCATTGAACCCCCAAGATGTAAACAAAAAAATGCCCATTTACTGTGCTAACCTTCAACTCTATTAGCAAAGTATTGAATATGGCTGGCACATACAGTTCAGGCTTCTACCATAAAAACGCAAGTTTTGTTGCCCATGGTACTTGATGGGGTGTATGTGCAGGTACCAGGCTCTCATATTGAGTACGATAACACAAATAGAAAATCGCGAACATGCACCGTAAAGGTGAGGTGAATCCGGATTCGCACCAATCTATCTCCAACTTCATCAAAAGTGAGATTTTTTGTATAGAAGGAAGTTTGTATTTTCTCATTACTCAGTGAAATTTAAGCCAGGAATGTTTCCAATGGTGTTATTGAACAACATGGACGTAACAGGGGGAAGGACACCAAACACACACTAGTTTCAAAGACCCTAGCACGTTGCCGCCTTTGTTATTAAATCCCCCCCATTTTACCGGCTTAAGATAATGCGAAAATCACCCTCTAAGCAGGAGGCACGCGGCTTCGCGTGGGCTCCCGCTAGCTGAGCTAATGGGAGCGATCACTGACATGGAAGCGATCACTGAAATGAAAGCGATCACTGAAAAAGAAGCGATCACTGAAAGAACGATCACAGAAGGAACAGTGTCCCTGTCTTTCCGGTAGTTAGGAATTTAGGCTACTGCGTAAATTTTTCACTCGCAACTCGACGTCTCAAAGGTTTAGGGCTTTTACTATTTTTTTTCTTTAATCCCCTACCACGTGCCGGGATCCTGTGTCAGTCGTTGTTTATTGTTGTTCTCATAAATCCTCAAACTCCAGTATAGTTATATAATATCCGTAGTAGTCGTTCCAGATGGGTAAGGATTGTATAAAAAATATATAAAAGGGGATCGAACAATTAAAGGATCCACTCACGTAGTTCCCGTCAGTTACCGCATTCTCAGTCTTTCTATAGCTTCACGCCGCCATGGCATCAGGATTGCAATGGCATGCGGCGAATTGCCCATATTCTTAACAGAGGCGTGCGCACGGTGGGGGGGGGGGGGCGGCGGGGCAATTTTGGTTTTGCCAGGCCAGTCGGAGAAAGAAGAAAAGATCCTACGAGCAGAGTCGTAGCCAGCAGGGAATTGTTTTTCGGCGTACAGTGTCTTGGAAAAGCGGTTGCTTTGATAAGGTATAATCATGAATTAAGTAGGCAGAGCTCATAACAATAAAAATATGCATTGGGCCAGTTGATGTACGTTGGATCTTCATCCCCCATCCCTGCCTCTTCAGATCATGCGACTCCAAAAAAAATCGGGTTACGTACGTGAGCGAAGTCAGCCGGATTGTTTGTAGGTAGACATTAAACATCTCCAAAATCCTAGCCACGCCAGAGGACAGGAAAAGTAGGTCAGTCCCCCCCAAAAAAGGTCATGGGCACGCACTGATTATAAAGTAGGGATTATGTAATGGTTTTGCTCTATCCTTTTTCTTTGCGCTATTACTCTCTCTATCTCTCTCTCACCCATAAATCCTCTTATCGTAACTCCCCCGTGTCCATTTACATTCTGTTCATGCAAGGATCGTGAAGAATAAACTTACTAAAGGTGTCCGGGATTGTTCTGTGTACGTCAAACTCTCCCGTGCAACTTGACCGGCTCTGTGGCTGTGGCAGGCGAATAGTGTCCGGGCTCACAGTCCGGGGAACAATGGTGAACAAAGGGCAATCGAGTCAGGTAACTCTTTCACGCAACATTATTTTCACGCTTTATCCGTTGTCGTAGATGCGAGCCCGGACTAACGATGATACCTGCCGACTATGATTACTTTCACACCCGTCCGCCATGCACGGGTCATTCAGCGACAACTCCCCGTGTCAGCCACATACCTGTCTGTGCAGAAACGTTTGATGTGAGAACAAACTATATTTCTGAAGCTCAACCTCTCCCGTGCACCACATGGTGCCGCAACAAAAAATAAGCGTAAATGCGTACACACACCCGTAGCAACTCACCTCTGTGTACACACACCCGTAGCATTGCGCCTTGTCGCATGCGCGCAGTTCACACACGCTAGGTTAAAACACAGAACTACTATCGGTTGAAAATTGCGTGCCCAACAACGTTGCGTCAGTGATGGATTTGACGTTTTACTGTTGTTTTAAATATTTTTCCTTGGTAACGTTACCGATTTGAGGGAAAAGTTCTCGGCAGACACCCTCCACCATGTAGAACTATAAGTGGTTTGTAAATTTTGCGAATGTTGACGAAAAAATGAGGGCGTGATCAGGGACAAACATATATACATACATGGATTTCTTGAATTATAGTAAGATTGAACATCCAATTCCTATAAATTTGGTACCTACAGTGTAGGTTAGAATTTATTAACTTTTTCACTTGGTATCAAAATAGGACGAAAACTAAAGATGACGTCACTATGACGTCACATAATGTAAATAAAGGTTAAAACAATACTGTATATAGGAGAAGCATGATATTTTGCAATTTACTGGATCAAAAATAATATTGTAACAATAAAACATTTTCCATTCTGTAGAGACATTTGCCGTCATTATTAGAGGTGTGCTATAGAGGGTCATATTGGGGTCATAGTTTCAGATCACTTCGGACACAGCTAGAATGATGACTTTCTTTAATGCTGCTTATCCCATTTTGACGAAAAAAAATTAAAAAAGTGCGAAAAACCAGGGTTTGTGCTACCACAAAAATCCAAAAAGCTTGCCGGACACCAAAATGGCCAAAAATCCACCTCATTTTGACCTAACCTTGGTAAGGTCTTTTGTTTAATCACATGCTTTTGGTGGCCAATACCCATGTTTTGAATGCAAAGGGAATCATTCTGATGGCAACTCTATTCTCACCACGACTTTTCGTTTTCTCGATCTGTAATTTTAGCTTAAAAGGGGAATGCGAGGGCGCTTTCCTCAAAAAGTACATATCATATCATAAGTTTTCAATTTATTAACCGGGGGCCATCATCAGAATTGTTGATTAATCATTTTTTGGATACGACGTAAGTTTTTAAGAGAGTGCTGGGTGAGAGATCAAATATTCTCCATCAAAACTTTATTTCCCATTACTCCACAGTATGAAAACAAAACAAGTTATATGGAGGGAGTGAGCAAAAGGGTCTATAGGGCCCCACAAAACACTCACCCCCTGGAATACATTAACACGCAGGAAACAGGGCATAACTATAACTATCAAGAAAGAAACGAC
Source organism: Ophioderma brevispina (assembly GCA_023653785.1). Lineage (NCBI taxonomy): Eukaryota > Metazoa > Echinodermata > Ophiuroidea > Amphilepidida > Ophiodermatidae > Ophioderma > Ophioderma brevispina. Next base: position 54,448 of record JAMKCH010087483.1, on the reverse strand, counting down.
CTGAGAAAGGTTACACTGTAACACTTGTAACACATTGCTTGTTAGACTAAAATCATAGTCAATACTCTTGTTCACTGTAGTTGCCCTGGCGGACTCTTGATGCATGTTAAGCCCAATTTAAACGGAGACTTTTCTGTTCAAGATTGAAAGGATGTAGAAATGGTCCTAAAATGTCTCCGGGTAATTGGCACTTTCCCCAAAGTTTGTACTGCACTCAATATTGACAATGTGAATAGAGCAATGCTCTATTTTTCCATGCATAGCAACCCCCATAGGACCCACAGCTACCCGCACTTGGAAGTTGATGGATGTTGCAGGGGCAAGTTACACAAGGTTTGACCAATCAGGCGAAGGTTAAAATGTTTGCCCTTGTTATGTCTGCAAAGTCAGAACAGGTATCCAGTATACAAATCACATTTTTGGGTTTAAAATTGACCCAAGAAATCAGTTACAATTATAAACTGTAGAGTTGTATCATGAGGGGGAAGTGGTGTGGAATGTTAAACATACGGATTATTTAAACAGAAGAAGCTACGGACGCAATTGCAACAGGAAATTGTTTTTTGCTCTGTGGTCAGTTGCAGTCAAAGGCAAAAACAAGGAATTTCTTCTCCTGGCTACTGTAGAGCCATTGTTAAGGGTGATCCACTTGCAGGCCCTCTAACTATACTATGTCAATATATACCTGAAAACTGGATTTCTACCTCATCAATACCACATTATCATACAGTGTAGAAATTCAACATTTTGTGTATATAGCAGAATGGCATGCCAAATGGGTATTCCCTGGTCCATAAGGTACAATGCCAAGGACCAAAAAAAGTCCTCGTGTTAAATTGGAACACAGGGCAAGTCATTAATCACAAATTGATGGGACAGTCAATGCAAATGTCTCCGTGTAAATTGGGCTTAGTAAGGTCTCTACAAGAAACGGGGAACCATTTTTGGACATCAAGGTCAGTAATTAGATATACAACAAATGTGTAGTGTAGGCCGGGGTTTATGGTTTGGCTAGAGTGACCCTGACACTCTGCAGTTCTTATATAGCAATGCCCTAGTAACTTTACACTAGGTATAGGTAGTGCAATAACATGATTTTGGCACACATGGAGTATGTTACATCTTACATTTAGAAAGTTTCTTGTATGACTACTAAAAAAATTAGTCTTTTTTTACTGTGAAATCATGAATGCCCACATCATTATATGAACTATGTGTATGTGTAATTGTGTTGTTGTGTGTGTGTGTGTGAAATATGTTGCTTGTGGTGTGAAGTGGAAATGAAATGTTAAGGTAATAAAAAAGTGGTACATAAAATTAAAAATGTTTCAAAGTGTGGGTTGATGACAGCAAAACAATAAATGTACAGGTTGGGGGGGGAGTTCTCCACATTGGGAGGAAGTATGGTTATGTACCACTTATAAGTCCATCATTCTCAGACTCTTTCAGTTCCAGTGACCCCCCTTTTAGGACCATTCCAGAGACCCTACTGTCATGTCAAGCCCACATTTACCAAAATTAGTTTCTTAAAAAACCCTCAAAAAGTAGATGGGATGAGGGAGATACGCAGCTTAATTTTCTTAAATTTTCTGAAAACCTAGTTCGGGACCCCACATTTTTTGGCCTCAAATGGCCCCCCCGGTACAGGTTTTATAGTCGTCGTGCGCATGATACGTTCGTCCCCCTGAGTTTTGGACCTATTCAATCATGTCGGAGATGGGAAAAGTAAAGAATTCAAATGCACGTGCCACCACGGATGATTTGACCGGGTCATATAACCAACTCACCTGCCACTAAATACAATTCATTCATGGTGGAAACGCACAATAGTGATTTTCAGGCCTTGACATCCTCACAATCACATGATTAACAGAAGTCCTGAGCCTCATTGAATTTTTCACCCTCTGCAAAAATGGTTTAAGGTGGTCACAATCAGATGAATCGAGTATATAAGAAAGCCAGAAAGAAAAGCAAAAATTGAAAAAAAGTAGACCAAAAGTTTGCAGGAGATCCTGTACGATCCTGTCCTTTGTAAGTACTTTGGTTACGGGCTCAGTGAATACTACTTGGTTGACAGGTGGAAAGTTTTCTTATTAAATGGTTGATTTGGTGGTGAGTTGGGGGCTGACAGGAGGGAAAATGTCTACTGTAATGCAATTTAGCATTAGAACATAGATCAGGGTTAATAACTCTGACCATTCTGCCCATATATATCAGGTCCTAACGAGGATGTAGTTTCTACTTCGACAATGTCGGAATTGAAAAATCGGGGAAGGAAATGTCAAATGGGCGAAAAATCTTTTTCTTCAAAGTGTAATAAAGTTATAAAAACGCAGTAATTGCGTACTTGTAAAAATTATGTTACTAATCTCCTGGCTGGGCCATACACAAGCCCTTCCTAATCTCAATGTCATCTATATTTTACTGTTTAATCCCTGATATACCACGTACCGTAAACAATAATTGTGCAAAAAAGTAGGGTTTTAACTATATAGTTAGTCGGTAGCATTTTGCTGCCCTGGTGATGCCATACTGAAATCAGTGGTTGACAATGACAAAGTCAGATCCTCCTGAGTGCTGATGGGTTGTGGTTATGGTTGGGGGTAGTCAGGTTAATTGATGAATACAGGATCCAATGGGTGAGGTGATGGTTGGTGGCGCCAGTGGTTGATGGAATCGTGGCGTCAGCAGGGGATTCAGTTTTTGTTGCAGTAGTAGTACGAGCCACATGCATGTAATTTGGAGCCATTTACTGTATTGGTGTTGTGGTTTTTCTTTTATGTACTGAGGCGATTTGCATGTTAAGACAAAAACGATGATAGAATGTTTCAATTTTATAGATATCCAAGGATCACAAAACAAGGGGATATTTTTGTTTATAAACTAATAATTGGACAAATCAAGTATGATTTGCAACTGTCTTGACTTTGACATTTAGCCAATTTAGCAATTTCTGGGAAGCCTTTTCAATTTTTTAAATTAAAAATTAAAAAAGTGCATTTTACTGTACATTTAGTTTTGGACATTAACTAATGGGAACCAAACTTGATTTTTTGTTTGGCCTTACAATGAACAATTCACTGGCTATAGGCCTATATCCCAAACATCCTTTCGGAAAAAAGGACTACATACCTGACGATCACCGCAAAAAAAGTGGTAGCGTTATTTTCGTGTTAGATCTAGGGGGCAAGTTCCCACCAAACAAAACGGGTCCGATCCGTGATTTTGAAAAGTGGTAGAAAAATGCAGTTAAGGGACCGTTTAGGGCATGGATTATGGGGAATGTACACTTAATGGTTTGTTTCACCTAATTGCACAACTCAATGCCACACCTATGGAAGTTTTTTTAAAAAAGGGGCCCACAGCATCCTTGATGCTCCGTTTGAAGATTAGAGCTGTTGTACAATTGCCCATTTTCCCTGGCATCACTTTAAAATTTGACGAAAATACTCTCAGGAATAAACAGGGGTCAACAAACTTTATGTCAAGTTATGTATGGGTTTCAATGGAGGGCAATTTTATGACATTAAAAAAGCCTAGAGTTGTAAAACCGCAAACACCACGCAAGGTCATATTTTCACAAGTGTCATAATAAACTCTCTTCAACTTTTGAATTGTTAATAATCCAACCTATCAATCGCGATGCGCATTTTTAGGAAAGCGCCCTCAGAGCCCAAATTTAAGCAAAAAAAACATCATTTTCAGGAAAACGGAAAGGGCTTATCATCGAGATGAAAGTTGCATAGCAAGATTCCTAATACCCCAAAACATGGGAATTGCCACCACAATAGCAAATTGAGCAAAAAATAAATCTTTGGTTATGGTCATAAAATCAATTTTGTGACACTTTGGCGGCAAGTTTTGTGGATTTTCAATGGGGCACCCTGGTTTCGCACTTTCTTTTCATCGTCTATCCCTCGACAAGTGTGATCAGGGTGATTAAGTCATCAAATGCGCCTGTGTTCGAAGTGATCTGAACATTGACCTTCTATGCCCACATCTATCATTATGACCATGTTAGTGAGTTGGTACTCATTTTGGTATCAAAGGAAAGAGGGGACCTGCGATCATTGCAACTAAATAAAAGTATGTGATATGACGTGTTCGTACTAGGGCGTGTTGGTATTTCCAGCCTGGAAAGGGGGGGCGGCAGTGGCGTAAATTCCTTTTGACATGGGGAGGATGGGGTTGTGAAAAATTTATGATGAAATGGGTTTTACTAGCAAATATGCGCGCGAAGCGCGCTAAAAATTTTCCCATTTAGAAGATAAAATCATTAAATAGAATGGTTTATTTGAACAAAATGCGCGCAAAGTCCGCCGCGGAAAATTTACCATTTAAAACTATATGGGTAAAATATGAGGCTTAGTTTGGGTCAAAACATGTGAATGGGTATCAAAAATTGGGTTATGATCGTATGATGAACATAACTCTCCAAATATTGGGAGGGGGATATATCCCCATCCCCCCGGGATTTATGCCTATGGGGGGGGGGGGTGTTGTCCACACCCTATCCATCACTTTGGGATCACCACTTTACCGTCCTATACTCGTGAGTGTTTTTAATGGGGGGGCATGAACCGGCGCATAATGTCAAGTGGTAATACATTAACTCATTTTGACACCGGTTTGGTTGGGCGAAAAGAATTAGAAGAGAGCGGGTAACACCCCTCCCCTTCGGAAGACAGGGTTAATTACTTTATAATTTTTACACTTTAAGAGTAGAAAGTTTGACTTATCACATTCATTATTTCAGATGATGAAACCTGACCGGGAATCAGTTCGACCATGGTATCGGCTATCAAACAGCCACAGCGGTAAACAATTCAAACATAACCGGAAGTTAAAATACTTACAAGTTGTGGGTTTTTTTCGATGTACAATTACACGTGTTGGGCGTGCGCTTGCGGGCACCAGTTGAGAAGTTATACATTGTTAAAGGTACAGAACTTCATAACACGTTTAAAGAGTCGGAAGTGATCGGAACATTTCATATTTTCACAAGATTTAAAACTAGGGTCACAAAAATCACCCAAACATGCAAGCTTATTTCTAAGTCGTATTCCACAAAGGAATGACAGATTGTGATGGGGTTTTCGGTATTTTCTGAAAAAAGTTATCCTCTATTGGTTGCAACAAACTTGCCAAAAAAAGGATTGAAAATTGAATGTACTATGCACTTCCAAAAAACCCTACATCAGGGGTCACAACATCCGGTCAAATACAAAGTTTGTGGACAGCTTTTGCCAATTAGTCACTGAGACGGGACCCGGCAAAGAGATATAGATACAAACGGTCTCGGTGTAAGCACATGAATACACATCGAATCGAGTGCCTAGCTTTTGTCGAGATGGATGGGTAATCGAATTAGGGAATTGGTGGTTTTCGCGTCGTTAGCCTGCTCTCTATTAGGACCATGGAACAACTGATTATAACTCCATACTTAGTCAGAAAGAACCACTGGCCCAAGTTCATATGTGGGTAAATCTGTTGATCTCGGAACCCCGCAAAATGTGTTCACACTTATTCATAGTAGTCAGAAGAACCACGGCCCCACGGTCCATAGGGTAAACCAGTAAATTGGTTGACTTCTGATAACCCCTATGTGATATTTGACCCCATTTTGTTGAAATCTATAAACCCATTCCTCACAATTCACGATTATTAAAGCAGTTGATTTGATCAGAATGGGTCAAAATATTTGAAATTTGCAGCCAGGACGAGCTTAAATGTGAAGGATAATTCTCTAGAAGTTATTTTTCCTACCTGTAGAATTGTTTAGAAAAGAAGAAAAACGACCAGTGTTCTAAGATAGATTATCCATTCAATAAGTGTTGTAGTAATTGTCCGTGCGCGTGCGGAGTAATACTTAAACTTCAGATGTGTCAATGTAGGTGCTTCTGGTCTTTATCATTTGCAGGGGGTATGTTAGGGATACCCGTACTTGTTTTACATTATACGTGCAAACAGTCTGATTTTTGATGATTTTTTTTCAATTTTCTGATTTAGGCAAATCTGATAGTAACCTTAACTTCTATGATGGTCATTGCCCCCACTGACCCAAAGGATAATCATAGCCCTATGAGACTTTGGATTCACCATTTAGTAAACAAGTTTTAAAATCAGTTTTGTCCCCTTTAACGAGGGTGGGCGGATTCACCTCACATCAGCAAAAAATGCTATGTGAGTGTTATTGGGCAAAAGTCTGGCCGGCTGCCCTTCATGACGCTAATTTGAAAATTATAAAAGGACATTTCTAGAAGAACCACTGGCCCAAGGCTGAAAAATGCACAAAAAAAAAAATCATAACCCACAGCACCAAATTGCAGCTCTTGTTGGCGAACCGGTGGCAGGTGACACGAGGGTTCCGGGGTCCCCCTCCCCCCCCAGGGAACGATGGTATTTTTTAAAATCTAAAAATGAAAGTGGAGACCTTTCTGTGTTATCCAACCTTTGGCAATTCCACACTGGATATCTAAATTGGGAGGTCCGGTCAAATATAATGCATACTACAAGGATCAAAATTTCAAAATTCGTGGCATTGTGTTGAATCCTTCTAACAGTTCATGGAATTACATAGACTTATAAAATATAAGTTTGCATGATTTGTGTATAGATGCTATTCAATTGGTGTGACCAAATTTTGATAGGTCATGATTGTATGTTATAGCGCAACTATATGCCATATTCGTATTTTACAAACTAGATTTTTGTAAGGAAAAATCTATTGCTCGCAATGAACTTTTAATTAATTTTACAGGATGTAGTTAGAGGTATAAATAATCCAAATCATCAAAAATAGATTTTTGGCATGTCTGTTTGAGTATAAGGTATCTTAGACTGGATGAAAGCCGCTACACTAATAAGAACAGAATCAGAAGATTATTGAGTCATTGCCCCCCACTTACTACGATGTGTAAGTGCTTGGCTATACATATCGTCAATACATGTCTTCCCTTTTCTGGCAATTTTTCAGTGAACAAAATAAACTTATGAGAATTTCTTACCGACTTATCCTTCACTTTTAAAGTTTTTCCTGCAAATTTCAAAGTTTTTGCTCTCTTTGGGAGAAGCATGATAGTGTAAACTCTTGCAAGGCACACCATTGAACGGAATGTAACCAATCTTAAAGGGTGCCTGTTCGATCTTATGTCCTATGTGTTCTCTCCGTGATATGAGAGGACTGGCACTCACACACCACGCCTCCCATTAAGTACCGTGGAAACAAACTTGCAGTTTTTATGGTATAAGCAGCGTACATGCATATTGCAAAGCCCTATTCAAAACCTAGCAAATATTGATGGTAACCATTATTTGTTTTTATTTCTTGGGATTGAAAATGGATTGAGGGCTCTAATTTCAGGACGGACAAGAGAAAAATATGGCCTTAATCTGATATCAAATCGATACTACTTCCAGTTAATCAGGGGTAAAAAAATGATTGGAACACACACCTTTTAAAAGATTAAATGCAAAACAATTCATTGTTATAGCAGTGATTTATGGATCAAACAGAGGCTTTGTTTGATCCATAATATTCTAACCAAGATCTGGATTGTCACATATTGTTCCACAAAATGAACTAGATACAAAGCTGGTAATGTACAGGTGTTTCTTCGTAAAAAAAGATTTGCTTGCAAATTCGCAATGTACCCTTTGGCGTTCCAAAACTGAAAGGGAGAGGGCTTTTACAATCTAAGTGCTTCCAGTTTTCTACACCCATGACTTATTAGTTAATTATCCCATTATGAGAAAATGCCAATAAATTTTGGACCAGTTTATTTTGTGTTATCATTTTACAGAGAAAAGTTGGGGCTGGGCTTTCAATCACTCAGGAAATGAGAGTACGTAGTGGTTTTATTTTACAATTCACAACCATTTTAATTTATAACAAATACATTACAGTTGAATACAAATTGGTTTACCTCTTTTATGAGATTGAGGCGATTATTCAGATAAGGACCATGCCACTCCTATCCCGACTGAAATCTGATGTGAAATTACATTGTTCCGTGAACATTGCTCTTTCACTAATACTCAAAATAGCATTATTGTTATTATAATTTTGTTTAAGTGTGATGCAACAAATAATACATGGAAGTTACAAAATTTTATCAAACTAGTAAACGCATATGGGATTTTATCCTGACAATTACTTTGCCATGACAAGACCCAAAGTGATTCTTCAAATGTAGGTTGATTGTGAAGGAAGATTTGAATTTGAGCTACTGTAACATAAATAAGATGCAGCGGTTTTGCATGGAAACAAAGAGGCCGGTTTACCGGTACATTGTATTCTGATACGAGCTTTCCTGATACCTGTAGAGGAAGACGTGCAAGAAAATGGTTGATTCTGGATGTCAGCCACAGGCAAAGTAATTTACATCAGTTCAAATGTTTTGGAAGCTGATCAAATACTTTAAAACTTGATAACCATACTTTGTTTTGCTGTAATGATAGGAGGCGTAGCAAGGATGAAATTCAATGAAAACAGACCTAACTGTTCTGCCTAAAGAACAATGGGGATCTTAATGAGAAATAGTCAAATGATATTCAGATATGCATGGGTACAGGTCAGGCAGATTTAAGTTGCCTTTTGAAATTTCTTGCGTATGTTTGAGGGTGAAAGTAATGCCATGCAAAAACCGTAATGTCGGATATGGTAGACAGGCAGGCACATTTAGTGGCTTAAACCACCAGGATTAGTGGTCCTTGGCTGTCAGTATATTTTCAGCCAGGACATCAGCACAGCTTTTTAACTAAGTCCATGGGAATGCCCGAAAGGTAACCTGAGTGCACAGATATGAAGTGAAAAATAGGCCAGTTCTGAAAATAGTGGTGTATTACTACAAAACAATTGTTTGTTTGCGAAGGCTTCAATTTGGAAGGGAAAATGTGCAAATCAATTTCTTGAGATTTTCGAGGTGAAGTTTAAATTCACAAAAAAAGTATTGCTTAAAAAAGGTAGCCCAAAATTCACTACAGACCAAAAATTATGGTGTAAAAAAAATTTTTAAGTTGTGTAACTGTGTGGACAGGGTGTCCAAAGAAAATGTGATATTTTTGGACAATTTGTATAGGTAACACTACACTGTAGGAGATACAATTGTAGGGTCAAAGGTCATACAATATATTTGGAAACTATTGTCTTGGCTCTTATCCCTTGAATGCTACAACACTCTATCTTACCTCCACACTGGGTTTCAGAAAGTTCATGGCCTGCTTACTCCATAATCATTGGAACTCCGATTATTAAATCCATAATCACTCAACGAAAGAATCATGCCAAGAGTTGTTCCTGGGGTGTACCCAGTTAGTCTCATATGACGCGTCTTCTCATACATGACCTTTGTACCCATTTTGGTGCAGTTAACCAACTTCAGTCAGGATTACAAGTGTTTACAATGTGTCTCTGATTGTTTGCTCAACTCAAGTGAAATAATTAAGTTGTTTACTTCTTGAACGTGTGCCTTTAAAAGTTCATGCTCATTTTTCAACAAATATTTGGTTAGCAAATATTGGTTTATATCAAAAACTTAATGCTTTCTGATGGAACCATTGAAACTTCCTTTATTGCACGAAGTCGCAGTCACCAATGGGTTTGCACATTCAGGTACAAACCTAAAACCCCAATTCCGACTGTAGTGTTGTAACATTGCATTGCTATATAGCACAAATAAATTTTGTCATTTGTGTTTATGTTGTAATGAAAGATGTAAACAGTACACTTAAACAAGGACATAAGCAGATTGATGGGATTGAGCTGGTTGCTATAGCAACATAATAATTTAACAAGGGATGAGACCCCGAATTAGGACAAATTACATCCGCCGGCATTAAAAATTGCATGGCTTATAGCAAACGACGCTTAATGCGGAATTTCTTTTTTGGTGGTTGTGAAGGTATTTCAATATGAACTTCTGAAAGTCTTATTTCATATTATGAGAAAAAACAATTGACATATGGCAGTATTATTCCAAAATATGAATTTCTTTCACACGTTTGCCAAACTTGGAATAATGCAAATACCACTGGTGATATATAATGTAGTTGTTTTGAAAAACCACCACTGAAAAATTGACAAGGTCGAAAGACCCAAATAAACCGGCTCACTGGTTCAGGTTAGAAGTGTGATACACCCCCAGAGGCAACATTTTTAATGAGATACACAGGTATAAATCATGCATATATTAAATGTGTTTAAATAAGGGCATTGACGCATAGGCTATATTATGACTAAATTATTGAATAGAGTCTTTTTGTCTTGCCAACGTTGCCCCATTTAGGTTGATAGCCTAACACTCAATAATAAGCTGCATCACACTGAAGTAGAACATTTCTACAAAAAGAGAAGGCTGAGCATATATGCACTGATTTCCTTTGAGTGGATGTATTCAACATATGGCATGTAAAGCTTGCAATTTCTCTTTAACCAAGGATTTGATCTAGAATGCAGCCAGAGATGGAGGACCATAAATCACACGATGCCGAAATTGAACTATCTACTTTTGTAGTGAGAATGAGATATAACTTGGATATGAAATCCATTCAAAAATATGGTTTGAAGTTATTAGGTTTCAAAGTTATTCGAAACAAAATTTGAAAGTAGATAAATTTTAAGGTCAATTCTTGCTGATTGAAGCAATCACACGTCATCTTGCTGGCCACTGTATATAGTTTGATTGCATGAAATAGGTAGGAATTATGCAGTTATCCACACCACCGCAAGGTGGAGAAACTGTTTTTTTTAACTTGCCAAATTTGTTGCCATCAACACGCAAAGCACGTATGCACTACAAGTGTTGCAAACTAAAAAAAACATGAAGTTAAGTGATAGTGCAAGTGAATTTTTGACGTGCAAGGATTTCTCATGTCAAGCCAACCAAAGAATTCAAGTCACCACATGACTAAACTTTGTCAGAGTCACCATATCCAGCATTATGTGGTCTGCACAGTGTATTTTTTCCAATGTCAACAGGCAAGCCTGCTGATCAAAACATGCCTAAAGTAGAGCAGATTTATGTATATTTTTTTTATGAATTGACTTAAATTGATAGTACAAGCATCTATTTGGTTACAGATTTGTAGTGACAGTTGAATAAACATCAGTATTGGACACATTTTGGATCTGTCAAGGTTGGCTAACAAAAATGCATTAAATACTGATCCGAGTATTAGTCCCACTATGTAAAGCAGAAAAAAAAAATTATTTGAGTTGATGGTGGGAAGTGCATGACCTCATTGGAACATGAAAAAATTGAAATCTAAAACCAAGCATATTTTCTGAATTTCTCAAATTGTGTAAATGTAATTTTAATCGTCATTTTAAGTTAGTTCTTCAGCCCTTTTTAATGACAAAGTACCAAAGTACCAATTATCATTAAACAACACCAAAATACATTTTGATTGTGAGTAAAAACTGTATAAATAGTCATAGCTTTTGAACCAATTTGCCATATCTTAACAGGGGTTGATATTCCTATATTTGTGACTCAGTTAAACCGTTGCCTTGACCAACTAATTGCTTAATGGTCATAGTTTTAAGGGTTCTACCCAATCCGTAACCTGAAATTTACGGTCCCCATCAAACTGAGATTTTGGATCATTAGAAAAACCTTGTTTTTCCTGAAAATTATCGGGCTGGACTATTTTGCCATTATGATGTTACCAAACCCAAACAATGTGGGTTGTTATTATAGTATCATTCTGTACGAAACAATGGGAGCTTTTCAAATCCTTGAAGGAAATAATTTGTTTTGAACTCTAGTTAAGACTATTTTACTTTGAATCATAATAAACCTTTGACCTATGCCTTGGTAGTCGGATTAGTCAAATTCTACATCTCTAAGCAACGTGAGATTGTGCATTTGTCACAAATTTAGCAAAGTTGTGAAAAAAATCTGGTTCACTGACCATGTCTTCGTTTAATAAGCTTCCGGGGTGCTAATGTCTGTAAAATTTGAGTGAGTGCTAATTTATCTCAATAGTTAATCTAATTGTTTTCATGTTAGACATATTTTTTTAGTAATAAGATCTCAAAGATATTGCGATAAATAAATGCCATATTTCTGTTTCCAATGTTTAAAGCTACCAAATGTTCGTAAGTGAACATACACAGCCAATTTCTTTGTGGTAGTTACAACAGCTACCATGAGTAGACATGGATTACCTACTAGACGTACACTCACCGGCCCGGATTCCGTGTATTTTTGCCGCATAGACGTATAGTGTACACACAGCGTCTGTCTGCCACCGTCGTGGAGTAGCGACGTGGTTACACCGGCTCTTAGCGCGCGTGGTATTTCAAATGGCACAATTGTTTTTTAGAATATTTTGGCATATATTTGCATTTTAATGTGTGGGAATATGGTTTTTTTTTATGATGTCCGATGCCGAATTTCGTAATGATTTTCCTAAAAATTATCAAAAAATGCTAAACAGAGCCCAAAAGCTATAGCATAGTGGGCAGTGGTGTTTCTTAAACCCACCCTTTATATTGTTTAAACCCACCCTTTATTATGAAAAACACCCTTCATCCCGAGAAGTCATAACCCACCCTAACTTTTGCTTTTGTGGAGGAACCGGCGACACCGGGGATCACGCTACCATGGAACTACCTACATTCTAATTACGAATTATAATTTACCAACCACATGCCCTGGGTATCCTGGTCTTCAAGCTTCTTACACACTCTTTTGCATCTACCCCTTCCTATGTAGTATGTGCCAACCCGGTGGGACAGTAGGGCCTTACTCAACATATTAAACTACTTATGATCTCCAGGTAGTTTTTTCTTGCTTATGGCATTCTTTTCAGATGTTTTGTTTTGGGTGTCCAGAAATGCCTAGACTCAGTCCCTCTAGTATCATTCATGACATGATCAGGGAACTCATAAGCATATGCAATTGACTTCTCAAGACACAGAAGTGAGTTGATTTAGTGAAAAAACAAAAAATCAAACAAATAGTCTCAGTATCAGGTTTTTGGATGAGATTTTCAATTCTTAATAATTTGTGTTCTTATAAAACACACTGGTTAATGAAAATCAATAATCAAAGTACATTTAACGGCACGAAATATGCTAAAGAAACATCAAAATTTCGTTACCGAATTTGGCACCTTGACGAAACAAATTCACACCCGGAAGTCATAATTATCTCTTATTCTTTGCATCAAAAACACCAAATCAAAGCTTGAAGGACACAATTAGAAATGAAACGACCCATTGATACTTAACAAACGCTAAAATGTTGCATTTCCTTCGCGATAATTTCCTTATAGCTCTATGGTTATCGTGATAACTAGTCGGCATCCACACTGTCTTGTTAATATGGCGGGGGCCATGTTGCCAGGGAAACAAAACTGCCCCAAACTGAAGCTGGGAATTATATCTGGGCAAAACATCTAAAGCGTGTGCGCGGTAGTATTCACAATCACATCTAATTTAGTAATTATCTTGAGGTATTATACGCGATAGTAATTATACAAATTCAGCAACAAGAAAATCGGATTTTAGAACTCTTCATAGGATAATTGACAGGACGGATGTTCGTTTACAGATTTCTCAGTTACAAAAATATGCACAACCGTTTGAGACGTCGCAAGCCAATACATTGGAAAACAATGAGCGTAAAGTCGGCTGATTCCATTCTTTTCAGCTTTTCATGCGGAGGTGGGTTACAGTTGCGAATTACACGCTTCTTATTTTTTGCACACTTTTTAAGAATACACACAATGTTAGTTTAAACTCTCGCAAACCCGCTTTTTGAGGATTGGCGATTTTTCCAACCCCCCGTGTCTAAAGCGTGCGATGCCACACTCTGTATGCGTGCCCTCAATTTGTCCACTATCAAAATGGTGTTGTGTAAACGTGGGGGGAGCTATCTACAGGGTACGCTACACATTGTCTACTCCGGTACTGTCTACCCCAAATTTGACCAACCTTCTCGCTCCACAACTTTAGTGGGGAACTACTGGGTAGTCATCGGGGTAGATACTGTGTACTAGTAGCTACATCACTGCATACCTAATAAACTGAGACTTTTCAAAGCTGTCTTGCAGCTTACTGCATGTGCCAATTTAGCCCAGTGTGTACTGTGTCATAGCTGCCACGGGAGAACGGTTGTGTTGTTTTTGTGTCGCGCCCATATACGCGACCACGCGAGTTAAGAAAACGGCAGTGTATACATAATAAATTTAATCTGGATTGTCATAATGACCAAATATTTGTGTGTAAAAAAAATTTAAGGGTGGAAGCACATATGGTACAAGTAAAACTACAGTATTAGAATCTAGCTATTGACTGTCTTCAGCAGTGAATAACTTACAAAAAAGCCACATGATATTAAATTTCCAAATTAAATCTTATGTCAACAGTGTCATTAAGTAGAGGCAAGCTGCAACTGGGAAAAAACAAAATATAATCGTTGTGCTCAAAGTTCATATCAGATGCATTTTCTTGTCAATGGACAGAATGGGGGAACATTAGAGCCAGAAGGGAACCTTCCTGCATAAATAAACGATTAGTTTAAAAATTGCATCTTCATGCTATGATGGTCCAGGGGCTCAAATTCGCAGCGGCATGCGCGAATCTGACTGGATTCCCGCAAAAGGCTTTCACACGAATCTGTAGATTCTCACCAAAATATCACATTTTCAAATCGACAAAGAATTGAAAAGTCCTTTTATCATGACAAAGTTCGCACTAGCCCCAGCACCAGCACCCAGATTGTTTTGTAGAAACAAATTATTTGCAGAAAACTCCGATCATTTTTGCCGGTCATGTGCGTTTCAATGCCCAGGCCGGCAAATGTTGTCAAAACAATAGGGCTGTCCATGCTGACGTCACAAGTCGGTCCATTTTGCGGTTGTGATTCCCATAGGACACTGTGTAAACTGGCATACATTGGGCCGTGTTTTTACCTGAACGATTTTTATCGATACCAGCTTTTTATCGATACCAGGGAACAGCGTCAATCGTAAAATATGACCAATTTACAAAAAAAAAAGTAGGATTTGTGTATGCTTACGGCAAGTTTTACGCGAATCTGATCGGATTCCCGCTGAAATAGTGTGGCGAGAATCTCAGGCGAATCAGATTCGGGGATTCGCGTCGAATTTGAGCCCTTGTGGTCCAGCCGTTGTGCTATGAATATAATACATTTTTAATGTGCAAGAATATTGGTGCAACAATTTTCTATCATGTTACTGTCATACCATGCATAGAAACCTTATTCCTCTGATTAGAAGATAAATTTAAAATTTGGTTTTTTTTTTTTTTTTTTTTTTAGAACTCGCCAAGGTCATAATGTAAATGCAGCAAGATGGAATCTAATGTTCTGTAAATGGTTAGGTGATTGGCTATGGCGCTAAAATAAACAAACAACATGGCAAACAGCTGTACCGATACGATGCACGGATGTTTATCTCATTAAGTAAGCTTTTTATCGATACCAGGGAACAGCGTCAATCGTAAAATATGACCAATTTACAAAAAAAAAAAAGGTAGGATTTGTGTATGCTTACGGCAAGTTTTACGCGAATCTGATCGGATTCCCGCTGAAATAGTGTGGCGAGAATCTCACGCGAATCAGATTCGGGGATTCGCGTCGAATTTGAGCCCTTGTGGTCCAGCCATTGTGCTATGAATATAATACATTTTTAATGTGCAAGAATATTGGTGCAACAATTTTCTATCATGTTACTGTCATACCATGCATAGAAACCTTATTCCTCTGATTAGAAGATAAATTTAAAATTTGGAAGCTCTTCTTACTTAGAAATGGCTGGCTTCTTGTTCTAATTCTTGGAAGTTAATGTAGAGCCAACACAGAAAACCCAAATGAAATATTATTTAAGTCGATTCAGGCATTATATTAAGATGGACAATCTTGCCAAAGTCAGATTTAATTATCAGTTTCTGCAATGGTAAATTGTTGAATTTCAGCAGACATTCACTAACAGTGTAGGGCTAAGACAGCTGAATAAGTTCCCCAAAGGACTATGAAAATCACTTGTACAGAGGATATTTTGCTCATAATTACCACATTGATGAATAATTTGTGCTTCTATTAAACTACCTCTATCATAAGCTATCAAGGTAATCGCTGACACACGGTTGATGCCACAACATTCATGAGTGAAAATTTTAATGCAGTGTAGTTTAATTACAGAAGGATACAGTACTACTAGTAGTATATGTAATCTAAAAACATATTTTCATCCTCATGGCTGATCCTCAGATGATGTTCATGCATGAGAAATCTTGTGCTTACCTGGAATTTGGATTTGATAAGATTACATCTCCAAGTATTGGAATCAAATATTTTATTAGACATTATTTTGATTTACTTAAGGTTACTTAAGGCCAAGCTAAGGATTGACTGGAAGACAATGACCTTTGGAGGACTCTTGAAATTGCTTTACTGTTACTAGACAAACCCTCAGCAGTGAATATGATCACATAATAGTGCATTTTGCATTCTCAAATATCAACAGCTTTGAATTTCGACTATGTGTTTGATGTGCCACTTTAGTTAAAATTGACGCCATACACGCTGAAACATTGCATATTTCTATGAAGAATCTTAGTGAATAAAGCATGTGTCCACTCTACACTTAGAAGATTACACATAGCAGAACAAATCTGATAAGTAACATGTTAATTTGACAATTAATATCAATTAACTGGAAATATAGCCATGGGATATCAACCATTATTACAATCACTTCCCTTAGTGGTGGCATTTTTTTGTTTGCCCGTTTCCACAGTCATTGGTAGGCTTTTGGTGGTGTTAGTATTTGTGCAGCCAGTGTTGCTTTATCGGTGCCCCGCGTGTATCCATGATACGACGCTCCTAACATGGCCCGCTATTGAGGCTGGGGCGGATTGGGAACAGTCATGGGTTTACACTCTTTATTTCTACACTGAACTTGGCGATGTACATGTACAGTTGTTGCTCTCTGTACACGGGACCGCCGGCTTTGTAACGTCCCCTCGAAGGACGGGATGCTTTCATGATCCATTTGCCCAATTCCAAGTGAACCATGGAGGAGAGCGGTTTTATTCTTATTTAATCAATAGCTGGTATACAGATCACATCCAGACTTGGTAGTACTCCGCGAATAAATCCCTGCAAGTGCCACGACCCCACCGGGATTCGAACCCGGAATTTTTTATTGGTAATTTGGCGCCAGAAGGCAAAGCACCCAAACCCTAACGCTAGGGGTTGGGCCGCTCTCCCACAAGAGGCATGCATACCCATTACTGAATAGCTTAATTGCCATTAGCAATTACTTAAAACAAGCTACTTTGCTTTGCTGTTAGCAATTGAATCTTTGTCAAAATAAAGAATGTGCCTACACACTACACTTTAATTTTTTTTATTCCTTGTTTATGCATAAAATATATGATAACATATTTCACACATATAATTGTTTGTGATTTTGTGATTGTGTTAAAGGCTGACTCAGAGATTTCAATATATATATTTTTTTTGTGTAGAAATTTAAAATAGTCATCTTTTTTTTTTTTTTTTTTTTGAGGAGAGCGGTAATTCTGTATTTAATCAATAGCTGGTATACAGATCAAATCCAGAATTGGTAGTACCCGAATAAATCCCAGCAAGTGCCACGACCCCACCGGGATTCGAACCCGGGAATTTTTTTATTGTAAATTTGCGCCAGAGGCAAGCACCCTAACAGCTGCCACGCTCTCCCACAAGAGGCATGCATACCCATTACTGAATAGCTTAATTGCCATTAGCAATTACTTAAAACAAGCTACTTTGCTTTGCTGTTAGCAATTGAATCTTTGTCAAAATAAAGAATGTGCCTACACACTACACTTTAATTTTTTTTTATTCCTTGTTTATGCATAAAATATATGATAACATATTTCACACATATAATTGTTTGTGATTTTGTGATTGTGTTAAAGGCTGACTCAGAGATTTCAATATATATATTTTTTTTGTGTAGAAATTTAAAATAGTCATCTTTTTTTTTTTTTTTTTTTTGAGGAGAGCGGTAATTCTGTATTTAATCAATAGCTGGTATACAGATCAAATCCAGAATTGGTAGTACCCGAATAAATCCCAGCAAGTGCCACGACCCCACCGGGATTCGAACCCGGGAATTTTTTTATTGTAAATTTGCGCCAGAGGCAAGCACCCTAACCGCTAGGCCACGCTCTCCCACAAGAGGCATGCATACCCATTACTGAATAGCTTAATTGCCATTAGCAATTACTTAAAACAAGCTACTTTGCTTTGCTGTTAGCAATTGAATCTTTGTCAAAATAAAGAATGTGCCTACACACTACACTTTAATTTTTTTTTATTCCTTGTTTATGCATAAAATATATGATAACATATTTCACACATATAATTGTTTGTGATTTTGTGATTGTGTTAAAGGCTGACTCAGAGATTTCAATATATATATTTTTTTTGTGTAGAAATTTAAAATAGTCATCTAGAACTAATAGTCACCTAAAGTGCTTAATTCCAAAGTTAGAGATGAATCAGATTTTTTGTTTTCGTGCAGTAAACATTTGAATACAGTACAACTGTGCCAAAGGATACCGTGTATAACAAAAAATTCTGGATCTTGAATTTTATGACAAAGTTGTGATTATGAGGACTTCGATTTGAGCTTAGTTATTTCACACAGTGATTAGTATATGAACAAGCATAATGTATATGCAAAAAAACATATTTTTTTTTTAAATTAGTGCGCCCTCATCGGGAAAATCTCTGTGTCAGTCTTTAAGTCAGTGGTAACATCACAATTCTGGATTTGTTGGGCTCATGTCGACTGACATTTAAAGGGTCCCTTCAGGTCTGAGTAACATAAGTTCCACATCATCAATTTCAGTGAGATGTTTTTCATGTTTGTCAGTAATATTTCATTAGGAAAGAGCATTTTGTTAAATTCTAACCCAATATTTTTGCAATCTACAGCACTACCACTGAGGCATATGACAGTGATAAGATGGCAGTAGAGTTTAACCAGCAATTTGGCCAACAGGCATTCACAGTTGGCCAACAATTGGTCTTCAGTTTTGCTGGCAAGAAGCTTCTGGGACTTGTGGTCAAAGAGATTGAAGGTTGGTTTATTAGAGAGGCACAGTAGGTCTTTAAAACTGTAAAATTACTGAAAATAGTGTTTTATATGAAGTAAAAGCAATTGAGTGAAACATATCTGCTGAGGTAAAGGTGCACAGTGTTAAAGTTAGCTACTACAGTACATTTTGGGAGCATCAGCCATTGATGGGATTCTTTTTTATTTTTTTTTAAAATTAATTTTGATGATTTTGGCCACCCACTCAAGAAAGTGGGGGAATTTGGGAAGCTCCTTCACAGGAAATGCTGTACACATCATGAGCTGATTGAAACATTTGATAATGAAACTGACTTAAAACCTCTCTGACCTCACGGGAAATTTAACAAAATCGGAATCTCCTTACAGAGAAATAAGCATTTTTTCGAGTCATGCCCCTCACTATTTTTGCTTTTCATGTGTTGACCTAAAAGTCAAGGCTTGCACATCAGTTTAATTTTACCAATGTGTTTCAGTTGAGACTCATGTATTGTCAACCCACATATTAAAAATAGGGGAAAATGCATACATTCCAGTTGAAATTATGATTAGTGGTTAATGATAGGAGACTTCTAAGTGCATTTACCAAATTAATGCATGTGCATTCAGTTTGACAGTGAATAATGGCACAAGCTCCACAGAAAGGCAATGCTGCATAGATACATGACTACATGAGTGCAAAAAGTACCCTAGTCCATATTTGACAAAAAAGTATGATGTTGAAACTTCACAGGTATATGGGTATTATCAATAGAATCATGTGACACATTGACCGGGTAAATTTCAGTAATATTGATATTGATGGATTTAACTTAAGGACTTCTTGTGCTCAGATTGAAACATGCATCTAAAATGAATATAGGTGTCACCAATGTTAAATCATTTGTGGAATGCATGTGCAGTGAGGAAATAATTTGTTGCCTTATTTGGGGAATTTGGAAATTATTTCAAATTTGGCCTCATTTGTCCTTTGACCAGTAGTAATAAAACTGTTTCATTAATCAAGTAATATGACAAATTTGTATATTTTTATCCTAGGTGAGGTGAGTAAATTGATATATCTTAACAACATTAGACCTGATTTGTCAAGCCTATCAGGAGGGAGCCATATATACAAACAATTTTGTCCCCAAAAAAATTCCAGCTCCAAATGACTTCAAAACTACCAATAACTAAACATTTTCAAAATGGACATGAGTACTTGCACCCAGGTCTTCAATTGCCATACATTCAGTGCAATGACAAAAATCAATGCAATGAAATTGGAATTGATAATGGTTTTGTATTTTATCTCACTGTAGCTGCTGATGTTGCTGTACTCAAAGGAGGTAAACCAAAAGGAAAACCAGTAAAAGTGAGTATCATTAGAAATCTTACATATTCTGATTCAACAAAAATACAGCGCTGTACTCGAGACAGAAACGCTTTAATGAGCGTGTACTTCCTGGTTGTAAAAAAGGGGCAGCGCTATCAATGCATAGGACGCGTAGTCTGTGACCCAGCAAAACCGATCCCCTCAGTGGCCTATCAGAGGCAAGTGTGGCTCCTTGGCAGTAAATACGCAGAGGACCCAGAAGTACGCACTCATCAAAGGGTTCCTGTACCAGAGTACACCATGTTGCTATTACATGCCCAGGGTTTTTAAAGGGGCATGAGGAGATTTTTTTTTAGGATACCAATTTCTCTAAATTTGCACTTGATTGGTTGTAGAACACCTACCGAGAATGACGAGAACGAGTTTGACAAACTACAAATACATAATTTTTTACTGTCCCCAGCATCTCCATAAAAGAGCATGCTTGAATTTTTTGTTGTGCAAGACAGAAAATTCTAAATCATCCTTTTATTATATAAAGATGGCATTTTGGGCTTATTCGCTTCATATGGATTTAATACATGGGTAAGCATTCTAAATTTGCAAAAAAAAGTCAATTTTGAAAAAAAAAAATTGGGGGTGCACTTTTCTGATAATGGCCTTGTGGCTCTTTAAGTTAGTCCATATCAGGAGGGTGCTTTATAGCACCAATTTTTTTTACAAGTTATACAATTTCTTAAGACTATCACAGGAAAGTTTTGATCATTCTACACAATATATTTTTGTCAGGTTGATTTATTTGCCCTAATTGGGGAAAAAATGGAATAAGAACAGAAAAGTACTCTTAAATAGTAGTAGTAAATCCAAAGTTTTAAATTTGGTTTTGTCCCCGTAAACTGGGGTGGCCGGATTCACCTCACACTCGCAACAACCGCCCTTACTCCCTCCTTCCATGTGAGTATCACTACTTTGGATGTGTGTAATATCTTCCATGAAAATAGCTTGTTTAGCATGGAATTAAATTTACTTTTGAAGTACAAAGTGACTCCAGACATTGCTGTTCTTATCTTGTGACATATATGTTAACACGTGGCTTATTATCCAGCAACAGCCATTCATAAATTTTGCGACACTCTGATAGCCTCTAGTTTCTTTGTCAACCCATAATTAGAGTACAAAAATGTGAAGAAAACAATTGTAGAAAATGTTGGTTTGTCATATTTCTGCAAAAATTGTGCATTAATCCAGAAATGATTCTGGTGTGTAGAAAACTGTAGATTAATACAGCATTGAATGTATAACTCACTGTCAATTCTATTCATTACTCAATTTGCAAATTTAGAATAAATACAGAGAATATATAATTTGGATTATGTAGCATGTCCCCCCCCCCCCATGCACCCACTTACCAGACGAGATGAACGCCAATCTGGTGTAAATATTATGTCTGGTGCAACACATTTTATTTATTTCAAAAGGAAATATTGTGATTGATTTTGATTTTATCATATTTGTGTAATCAGTATGTCATATTTAATTATTGTGTACTTTGAAGAAAGAAGAGTGGATATCAGGTATCAGTGTATGTCATCAAACCCAGGCATGAATTATTTCAGTCCTTAAAGCCTATCATCATTGTAGCAATTTGTGAAGAAAAAAAGTATGTTTGCAATGGAATTGTGGGAGGAGGAATCTCTCCTTTTTAAAAAAAATTGACTAAATAAGTGATTCTCAAGATAAGTCTTAACAGGATTGAGTGCAACAAAGAGCTTTCTACAATACAATATTTAAAAAACACTTGCAACAGTATAATGTAATGTTGTAAATAAATATTATGCATAGGTATCTAACAGTCTTTTGATTGTTATATCAACAGTAAAATCATCACAATAATCAATAAATGGCAATAAAGTGGGCAATCTCAAAACTTAATTTGACAAATTTTCTCCTTTGTATTAAAAATATAACAGCTCCTTTAGTGCACCCATTTTATTTCAAGCCATGCAAAACCCTTACTGGTCTGCCGTATATGATTTATTTAACATATGCAGAAGACAAATCTTCAGTATTGAGATGTGCAGGTGGCCACTCTCATCAGTTAAGCGATCAGTTGATGATGATAACATCGATCATTTACTAATCTCTTCCCGAGCAGCACCGTGTGCTAAAATATTATTTATTATAAAAGACTATAATATAACATAGTGTGAAATACTACACTCCGTGTAGTGGTGAATCTTCTTGCCCTGCAAGCTAGATCATTATTATGATAGTGATAATCAAAAATTTATCATGGTAAACCATAACAACAACGTTGTGGGCAAGCC
This sequence comes from Ophioderma brevispina, assembly GCA_023653785.1. Taxonomy (NCBI): domain Eukaryota; kingdom Metazoa; phylum Echinodermata; class Ophiuroidea; order Amphilepidida; family Ophiodermatidae; genus Ophioderma; species Ophioderma brevispina. Next base: position 31,705 of record JAMKCH010087483.1, on the reverse strand, counting down.
ATTAGTTTTATTTATTTTTAGTTGTATGTATCAATCAAACACTAAATTAAACACAATTGGACGATTTTGCTTTGAATGCAGTTTTGTGTATCTGTGGTCAAAATGTTAGTTAACCCTGTCAGTGCGTGTGTCTGATCTGTGGTCAAAATGTAAATCCTTAACATAATTGCCCACTGTTTCCACATACGTGCACACATTTCCATGCTACTTGCATCTAATGGTCCTTGGACAGTGCTCTGCAAGTTGCCCTCTGTAGAGTGGGGTCAAAGGTCATCTAGTGGTCGTGGTCCCAAATTTTCAGAATTCTCAAATTGCTTGGTGTATTGACATATGTCGATCAATTTTTATGACACTTGATACAATGGCCCCTGGGTAGTGTCCCACATTGGTGACCTCATGTGACCTTTATCCCCATTCACAAACTATGACAGCAGATGACACATGTTCAGGTACAACAATGCGTCACTTGTAGTACGGTAGTAGTAGTATAAGATTATACTGTATTTTACATTTTCTCAGATAAGTGTTGGAATCAGCATCCCTAACACTCAACACCACCATTTTGAAAAAGCAGAGAATTCAGCTGTCAACCTCACAGGGAAATCAAGGGGGTAAGTGTGAAAAAATCCATTAAGGTATCCTGTCATGCGATACATATATATGGTGATAGCTGTACCACTTGTTATCAAGAGAATTCAGTTATCATTCATAATAAATTCATGACCATTCAGGGTCGTGTTGATAAACATCTGACCAAAACTTTAGCATTGTATTTACCAGTATAGAGCACTCCGGAGGTATGTCACTTCTGCTATTGCCATTGACAACAAAAAACGAATCACCCCAAAATGAAAAATACCTGCACGATGGTAAATAGTCATTTGTTTTGATGCATTATTTTTAAACTCTAGGGTTAAAATATGTGAACTGAAATACTTCCATTTGTTAAGTTTTTAAGTTTTGAGTCAGTTTGGTGAATGTGAGACAATAATTTCTACTGCATGAATTGGCTATTACAAGTTAGTTTATATTTTGTGCCGTTTTGCCGGCTTTAGTCAACGGCATTATCATGCCGCTGTACAAAAATAAACAGAGTGACGTCATATCACACAAATTCCCGGATTACCGGAGCAACCTATATGCAGGTTTCACCTTTGTTTGAATAATATTTGAGTTCCTACCTCCCCCAAATCATGCAAATACGGATTTATATGGTTCGGTAAAGATTAGCATGGTCAGTCCATAGAGTAGATAATAAAAGCCTAGAGTGCCACAACGGCCATTTCGATTCGACAAGCTTATGACCGACAGGTAAATGTTACCGCCCACGACCATAGTATGAACTTACAGCATGGGAAAAATGCACTCTTATCTTTGATTTCACCAGCAGGTGACCCTTAAAATCATTAAAATGATCATTAGATGTGGTTGTTCAGAATGTGTGCCGTCACATCGATTCAGCCATGATGTTTATTGGTGTATGATGTATCGCTATGATATGATGTAGTGTGATGTACTTGAAACACAACTAGTAATTGCACAGTTATAATATTTTTTATATGGAACTTTGACCTTGGTGGTCATGAAGTATGTCTGCCACTCATTGCCCCGGCACGGAGACGGGAGCCGGAGAAGGAATTTTTCTCAAAAAAAGTATTTTGTTTATTTTGTCATGATGTAAATATTGATTAATCCCCTACAAGTGTTAAACACACAGCTTTTTTAAAGTCTCATTTATTACCCCCGAAAGATGAAAAAATTAAGCGCAAACACAGATGTGCGGCACGTGTCAGCCTCAAATGGGTATAATTTTATTACCGTTACAATATACAATGTGCAAAGATGCTGCATTACATCTTACAGATACTGAACGAACATTTAGGAGGCTCAGCAGAGCAAGGAGTTAAATTTTTTAATATAATAGGTGATACGTGCAATACCAAGCATTGGGACCCGGTGAACACTACCTAGATCTAGCTCCCCATGACACTAACCTGTGGGCAATTTTAATATAAAGTAGACTATTCAAAATATATATTGGGACCCGGTGAGCACTACCTAGATCTCCTCCCCAGTGACATAACCTGTGGGCAATTTTAATATAAAGTAGGCTATACAAAATATGGGTGACACTAACCCCAAAGCTTCCCAAGCGACACTACCTAGACCTGAATTATACATAATTAACCGTATCACTCACAGATAATAGCTGATGAAACCTTTAGCACAGTGAAGTTTATATTATTTTGATAGCGGAATTTTAAGAATCAATGAAGTGACATAAATTAATTAGATTCATTATATTGCAACTAGAAACTTGGTAGAAATTCACAAGTTATACTGTAGAAAGTGTTTTCAGGACAAAAAGGGTTAATTATATTAATAAAAAAAGAAAAATTAAAAAAAATTTACATCTTGAAATATACCTTTAGTAGGACAAAATGATTTTGAATGAATTTATAACCATTGCAATCCCTCCAGTGAATGAAAATTGCCTTTGGAAATTGAAGTACAGAATGTTTAATGCAGATTAACTTAGAATAAAACTAGACTGTTTCAAAATATGGGTGACACTTACCCCAAAATTCCGTAAGAGACACCACCTAGTTACCTTAATTATTTTGTCCATTTGATACTTAACTGTATTCAATTCACATGATAATACCAACTAAGTAAAATTAAAAAAAATTTTAAAACACAAAAACCAAAAAACTAACAAGGCTAGAATAATAAACATTCTGGGCTTAACTTCGGTTGATTTTAATTCTCATATAAAATTGCGCGCCAGTGTACCATTGTATATCAAAGAGGATGAGCAGCACGGCATAACAAAAGGGGTGCAAATGGGGAAAGATGCCCTATGCCCGAAAAACACTTGGACGCTAATGCACAAGCATGGAAAGGCAAGCTGAAGCCTGAAAATTATATTACCAACGGAAGGATAAACATCAAGAATTGCAAAAAGGGACAAAATACAATTTGAAAACACCCCCACTTCCTTTTATAGTAAGTGAAAAGCGTAAATTTAGACGGGAGTGGCGGGTGGGAAAATGTTTATGACCCTATTTGATCGGAGTCTGACAGTGTAGTGATCGCCTGAATGCACTCCTTGACATATCGATGAACATAAAAGGCGAGTCTTATTGGCTGCACAATGACAAAGCCCATCGCCACGATTGGGGAAAAACATTTGCAACGCAGGTAACAGCCTAGCAATGGCCCCTGAAACTGGCATAGACCATTTCCATCTGCCCCGGGTAAATGTGTTTCTTCCGAAAAGCCTATCCAAACATTATTAATGACAATGACCAGAATAGAACCAAATAATCCCGGTGTGACACACTTTTGACAGACTGATGTGGAATACGTAGACCACTACTACATGCTGGTGCAAATTTTATGAAATTTCGTTGCAGGCAAATATGATTTTTCTTGTAAAAACTACAATCTTAGCCAAAAGTGTTGGAACCCTTTATAGGCCTACGTCACAATTTGGCTAAGATTGTGTCTGCAAAGGAAAAAAAAAAATCATCTAATTTTTACATTTGCCTCAAACTTCTTAATTATGACAGCTATGACAACGACATTTTTTCAGGTGCACATAAACTAAATAATTGGCTTACTCACTACATGAAAATGAAATCAGCGGTCAACTTACGGAGGGGTCAATAAAATGTACTCGTAGCATATTTGGGCTCAAAGTCGTTGTCCCTATAGACAGGAAAAGGCTCTGCATTTAATGGGTGTTAATACTAAAATTAAAATAATAAATAGTAAAAGCATAATCATAAACTTCCACGATGTTACAGGATAATATATTACCCATGATTACTCCAATACAGGGTGTCGCAGAAAGAATACAACCGAAGATATGCGAGACCATAATGCAAAAGGAAGTAGCACATTGTGATAAATTTAAAAAGAATCTTAAACCATCATTACTTTTTAACATTCAAATGTAAACTCTCACTCGATCGGTTATAGTTTTCAAATAAGCGATATGTAACACAATTCAATGGACACTTCCAAGTTTGCTGGCTCACAATAATGCAGATTGATGTTAACTACCGCTGATTACCTGTGTTATCTGTTTTCCAGCTGTCCTCTTTTCCATTCCTCAACAAGAACCGGCCTTGTTTTAAGTGATTTTGTGATTCAATGCCATTTGTTCTGTTTTAATTATATTAATAACAATTACTGTGGCGTGATAAAACAAAATCCAACAAGAAAAACAAAAACACGGTAAAGTTTGTAATTGTTTTCTGCAAGGAGAATCTTTGTCAGCAACCGACTTCTGCAAGCGTTCCGAAACGAGTGATTAGTATAGGACATGGCATTGAGTGGCCCAGCGTCACCTGACTTAACACCATTTGACTTTTGCTTGTGGGGGATCTCAAGGAAAGAGTTTATACGACTCCTCCAAGAACAATTCAAGAACTGCAGCAGAGAATTTAGAACGAGGTGGTAGTATTGCGCAGAACCAGCATGACCAGGATAGTACGTCGTGCTGAGAGGGTTCAACGCTGCATACGTCTCAATGGACGTCAAGTAGGAGGCAGATCTGCAGGGGTATAAACATTGTATTCCTTTATGAACTTGAAGAGTTGATTTGGTCGACTGACTTTTACATTTAATTTTACTTTGAATTTGTTAGCATGCTGGATATACAAATCTTGAAAGCATTTGATCAAAACGGAAAATCTACACATCTGAATCAATTCTTAGCAAACAGAAAAACGTGAACATTTGGTGGTTGAAACCGTTCTTAGATTTTTATAATGCACAACCTAGTTGAATATCAAACTTTAATTCGTTTTCAATATTAATTTCAAAGCATAACTTTTCTAGAAAGCTGCCTGATGATATGCAATTTAAATTAAATGAAAAAGGAATTTGCCTGGATTGGCGACAGCCATGGTATTAACATTAATTTGTCAAAAAGATGGTATTAACATTAATTTGTCAAAAAGACTGAAGATGTCGCTGACATTTCTTCATTTTTTTAAGTGAAAAAGAAAAGATGTAAATTTCTTTTGTAATGTATGTGCAATATTATGTTAAACCTGTGCAAAATATCATTTATTATCTTATTTTGTTTTAAAGAAATAAAATAAAAAAGAAAATGAAAGAAGTATTGATTATTTCTCGCCTGTTCTGTCTGAATCACTTTATTACAAAACTTGGAAGGAAGTGTCAATCGACATGTGTTACATAATCGCTTATTTCTTCAAAAGTACTGAACCGAATCGAGTGCTGTTTACATTAAAATATTGAAAAATAATTGTTGTTTAAGATTCTTTTTAAATTTCTCAAATTTGATACTCACTTTTGAAGTTATGGTCACCAATAGTTAGGGTGTAATTCTTTCTGAGACACCCTGTATAAGCAAGAAAACTCCAAGACATTCATGGCGCACCTTCTGCATTTGTATAATGAATATAGGCATGAATTAAACAGTAGTGGAATTCATGTGGAGAGATGATGATGACGACGACGACGACGACGGTGTGCTTTCCGTGGTACAAAGTGTCTTATTTTGTGTTTAACAACTTAATATTTATTCATAAGTGTAAATATTTTACAATAAATAAAATTTAGTAGACATGTTAACTACAAAAAAAAGAACATTTTTAACATGTTCAATACGTTTCATATAGGGTTACGCGCTTTATATGATACATAAGGAAAGCTTTACATTTTAAATGAAAATAACTGAATTCCAAATGGCAGGACTTGCTTTCGAACCGCGAATCTCCTGCTTATAAGGCAAGATCTTTGCCTCTAAGCCAATTCGCTCTTTACATATCGATGATGATGATGAGGAGGATACATGATGATGATGATGATGATGATGATGACGACGACGACGACAATGATGATTAAAGGCATTCCAAACACGCCAAGATAAATTGGGTATGCTCTACCAAGTGTACTGAAAACAGATTGTAAACACCCATGCGTTATATGTGAAGTGATCCTTTATCAACCGATTCGATTATTTCACTTGTCCATGCCAGATCTCGATTAATCCACGTGGTAAAATATCTATTTTCAAAATAAATTATCTCTGGAAAATTGTTCTTTAAAAACACGATAAAAGATCATGAACTCCTGTCCAGTCTCTATTGTTAATTATGGTGATCGTAGCATCATCATTGATTTACGTGTGTAGGATTGGTTTACCGTTCGTCGATTCATTGATTTAAACATATTTTAGGTTTGAAACGAATGATCAGTATGTAAGGAGCGATTTGGCTTAGAGGAAAAGATCTTGCCTTGCAAGCGGTAGGTTCGCGGTTCGAAATCAAGTCCTTTCCTTTCGAATTTGGTTATTTTCATTTGAAATTTAAAATTTAACCTATGTATCAAATAAAGTGCGTAACCCTATATGAAAACGTTTTTAACATGTTAAAACATTTTTTTCTAGTTAACATATCTTCTAAAATTTATTTGTTGTTAATATTTACACTTATGAAATAAATATTAAGTTGTTAAACACAAAATAAGACACTTTGTACCGTGAAAAGCACACTGGCATATTGCACACAATTGCTGTTAAACCCATGAATGTAGCTTGAAACGCAACGAAAGTATGGCCTATGCTGATTAAAAATGACCATTCCCTAAAGTAAGGCAGGGAGGAAGTGTAATTTGATACTCAGATGAAACATCTTATTTGTACCTATATTGTGTACGATTTTCGTTTCAATATCATTTATCTAATTGAAATGACAGGCAATTAAGTTAAGCATGAAATCGTATTTCTAATAGTACGTATACAATCTTAGCCAAAAGTGTTGAAACACTTTTATAGGCCTACTTAAAAATGCCCCCCTCTCCCCTGTACAATGTGGAATCCTGGAAAATTTTGTTCTCTCCACCCTACAAGAACCCAACATTGATTGGTGGGGATAGGGATGTTTGCATGGATAGAGAATGCTCAAGCCTCACCAACCAAGTTGACATGATTTCCTATATATCGTTTTAAAGAATGCTGCAAATATCGGCAAAAAGAACAGGCGTGTTCCAACACATTTTGGCTAAGATTTTAGTTTTTCCACGTCTTTCTCTGGAGAATGGGCAGATGGAGGGAGGGGCGCTATAACACATAAATCACTGACCTTTGGAGGCCTATATATGGCAAGATTCCCCGGCAATGGATTGTCCTGATTTTTTGCAGAATAATAGCTCTGGAATATCCCTACTTTTATCAGTTTTAAAATTGTGTCGACACTGTTTAAAATTGGTCTATAAAATGAAAGATACAATTTGATGGGGTCACACACAGCTGTGAACAGTGGACCCCCTGTTTCTATCATTCAAACATTTGTTATGCAATACAAACTCAATATTACTGTTGCCTATACATATTGATTTTGTATATTACACCTCTTTCCAGACGTGCCTGCGGCTAGACAGTCTAATCATTACCCTGACTGGGTATTTCAAGATATGGTAATGTGGTGGTCTGGACAAGGAGTTCTCTGACATCTTCAGGAGAGCCTTTTTGCTCTCGAGTTTTTCCCCACCTAGTTTGTTTGTTGAACAAATTGGAGCCAAGCACGTGAAAGGCATCCTGCTTTATGGCCCACCATGTAAAAAGACATGCCGTAATTGAGCCGTGTGGTGAAACTAGAAGCTGGGAGTGATGTTTGGTGTAATTTTGGCTTGTTTTTAACTACTTATCCTTATCCTAAGGCGCTAGAGGGGGTGCACTTGCAATGTGTTAAAAAAGCCTCATGTCATTGATCACAACAACCTGATGGTATTCCATGGCTATTATTCAAATAAAATTAATACCCCCTGGAAGGCACAAATTGTTCATTTGTCGTCCAATGGGGGGGTTGTATGGTCATCTGGAATAGCCTATTAGATCTAGAATATCACCATAAAGCCTAATCCATTTGTAATGTTCTAAACTACTTTATACTTTTTGTCACCTTTATTTTATGTACTGGTACAACTTGGATGGCAAGAACCATTGGTAAAATGCTGAATGCACGAGAGCCACAGATAGTGGAATGGACCGAAATCCCTAAATAAGTAGTAGGTTGGAATCACAAATCCAATATCAGAAAGCTATTTGAACCTGCTGTCAGAGGAAGAGAACCAAAGGCGAGTAATATGCTACTCCTTGGAAATTCTCTTTATTTCTGTACTCTTCCCATGGGGCCATACTATTCCCAAATTCTGTGTTCGTATGTCCGTCTGTATGACTCTGTTACCTTGTAGGTCGCCGATAGACCGAACCTTAATGGCAGCATGATCCGCGTGTCGCCGTCTGCGTCGCGTTGTGTGACTTTTCTTGTTAACAAAATCTGGAGATCTGTACGTCACACGGCTAAAACTTGGTGTGAAGGGGTGGGGCCACATATTCTCAAACGGATTCAATTTACATCAGTATATATCCATTCTAAGTACATAATTGCATAATTAGCATTTGACCCTTTTTTCATGATTTTCATTTCATTGACCGACTTTTTTGTGAAAATATCTGGAGATCTATACGTCACATAGGGCGACAATGGTGGCTCTTGGAAGTATGGGTGTAGCCCAGCGGTATGGGTTGGTCTGTGGGTGTTGGGTGTTGGTCCTTGGTATATTTCCGGTGTTATTGGTGTGTGTGTGGTTTGTGGGTAGGGGGTGTATCCCGGGGGTATGGCATGTGGTTTACCTTCAGCACTTGGTAGTGTATAGATGAGGTGTGTACTTTTTGCCTTCATTCTTTGGTTGGGGGCCTTGGAGGTGTGGTCTGGGGGGATGGGGATTGGTCAGGGGGTATGAGATTGGTCCCTAGGGGGGTGGTCTGGAGGTATGGGTTGTGGTTGGGGTATTGCTTAGGGCTGACACTTGTGGGGGGGTGGTGTGCTTGGGTCTTTTGACATGGTTGTGGTCTGGGGATATTGGGGTGGTGGTCTTGTAAGTATGGGTGTTGCCCAGGGTAGGGGTGTGGTCTTGTGGGTGCGAGGTGTTTTGGGATGTGGTCCGGGATATTGGGTATGGTACGAGGGTGTGGTATGGGGGTGGGTCCAGTTGTATGGGGTGTGGTCCGGGAATGGGATGTGGTCTGGGGTGGGTATTGTCCTGGGGTATGTGGTATAGGTGGCAGGGGTATGTATGTTCAAGAACCTTACTACAGACGACCTATTGGGTAACCCGGGCCTCCCTATTTTTAAGAATGCTCTGCAGGCTAACCCGATCCCCCCAGTTTTACTTCAAACTTGTAGGAGTGATAGAAAAAAACAAGTGAGGTGCGCCATTATGTGTTACTTTTGGCTGCATTATTTCATATTCATGAAATTTAATAGCTGATTGCCTATTTCAGACATTGCGGTTAACCTCTTTGAATGTCTCTGCTGGCTAAACGCTAATCCCAATTTACTTCACACTCTAGGTTGATAGAGTGAGGTGCCAAAATATGTGTAGCTTTTGGCTGCGTCCTCGCCCATAATTTTTTTGCAACTCATGCTCGACCAATAAATTTGGGCTGAATCAATTCCAAGTTATATTTACAAACTTGTAGGGTGATAGAGTGAGGTGCCACAGTATTATATGTAGCTTTTGGATGCATTAATTTGCATATTCATGATTTTAAGTAGCTTATTTGTATATGTTCAACACATTTCGTTTAACCTTGTTTTAAAAATGCCTCTACTGCTATGCCGATTTACTTCAAACTTGGAGGTGATAGAGTGAGGTTTGTGTAGCTTTTGGCTGCTTCAATTTTATTTTGGCATATTATGATTTTAATTGAGGTTATTTGCATATTTTTTTATACAATTTGTTACACACTTTTTAAAATGCTCTGCTGGCTAAACACTATCCCTATACTTCAACTTGGTCATTTTGTATAACACTCTCGCCAGTGCATTTGTTCTTTTTCTAATCATCATTGCCCAACTTCCTCATAAAGCAAGTGCTCTCGCAAGCAGTCGACACTTGTGGTTCGAGAACTTCCTGTTTTCTTGATGAAAATGTAGCTGAGATCCATAATGAGGAACAAAAAAAACATTTTTAAGGTTTTTTTTTTTATTTACTTAAGGCAAGAAAAGGATTTACTTATGCCATCGCAACTTTTGCATATTTTTTTCAAATTTGAAAAAATTACTCTTTTTGAAAGGGAATATTATTTTTGATTTTTACACCTCATGAATTTCAAACTAATCATGCCAAGGTCATGTGTCAATTCCTATTACAAGTTCTATTTCCCTATGGAAATAGTTACAGAGACTAGAACCTGTAATCGGAATTGGACTATATTTGCAATGATTAGTTCTTGCATATTATGTTTTAAAATAATAAATTCCTCCCTTTCCAAAATGAGGTCACAGTGAGTGGATAAAACTACAACTTGGTTTATGTCAGGGAAATAAGACGATTTTCCCTCAGTGCTCCCTTAGTGCTGGCTACAGGCCTATCACCCCGCATCCTTTGGGTTTGGCATCATAGCCAGTTACCTTTGGAAAATAGTTTGGCTGTGCCTGATTCCGCTCAAGCCATGTAGATTTGTATACTATAAACTGCTGTCTTGTAATCTCATTTCTGTACAGTGGGGTATTATAGTGGTCTTCACATATTATGTCGTTGAGAGATGATGCTATTTGTAAGAAAAGAAGGCCGTATGGTAGTGTGGACATAAGCTCTCTACATAAAAGTAGTAGGAAAAAAAAAAAACAAATAGTTTGGTCCATAATAAAAATATTATGGACGATGAGGGCGTAACAAGCGGTGACATGTTTTTCACAAGGTCTCCGGAAAATGAATCTCTTTTTTCACCCTTTTGAAGAGATTTCGAGCAGCGGCTTACCAATATTTTTTGCATTCTTTATTAAAAGCAACGTCTGATTGAATGATTTTTGGACTAGATATCGCCTTTTTACGCATTTTGGAGAGATTTTGACTTGAAAAAGTCAAATGAATACGAAGCGAGTAAAACAGCGGGCTTTTCAACACAAAGACAATCACACGTTCCAAAAGGACTATGCCCAGGACACCAACACACAACACAAATGACGGACACCAATGGTAAATCAGGTGAGGGTGATGTGAGTAATGGAGTCCTTGAAAGAGATTATACTCGAGATGAAAAGAGAAATAACAGTTAAAACTGGAACAAAACCGAAAGAAATCCGAAGAAATGAGAAAGGAGGTGTGAGTGAACTTAAAGGCATAGTGGACCAAGTTGAAAGCGATGGGAGGATGCAGAGAGACTTGATACTTTAGAGCAAATTAAAATACCAGCACTGAAAATCTGAAAAACTGACGCCAAAATTAAACACATGGAAGAGAAGATGATTTGTCAGAGATACCCGTAGGAGTGAATATTCTTTTTTATGGAGTGGAAGAAACAGAGTGAAAGATTTATATGAAGTAATGGCGTCGGTGTTCAAAGAAAAAACTCCGGGCTTACAGGGGAGGAAGAAGTAGACATGTTTAAAAGCTGGCGAACATTCACCGAGTACTACGAGGCATGCCTAGGATAGATGGGGGTGGTAATTACGCCCAAAAACTGTTATAGTTTTAAATTCTATAATATGGACAGACAAAAACATTCCGCGAATATAAAAACTTGAAGAAAGGTAGTAAACTAAGCCGTTTAGAGATTTGCCAGCTGAGATGAAACGGGAAAGGGGGCCCGTCGTCTAGCAGATGTAGCATTCAGATTGCGTAGAATAGAGGGAGGGCATAGAGAGGAAAACAAAATTACGCGAATTAGCCGTGATCAAGACCCGTGTGTCTGTGGAGGAATTCAAATCCAGAGATAACAGAGCTGAAGACTGGAAAATGTATATAGAGAAAATAAAGTTTTCTTTTAATGGAATACAAACAATAGTTGGTCACAATGGAAGAGTAATTAATGGCGCCAGCCGTTGTTTTTGGGACTGTTAAAGGATGAGTGGTAAAAATTGATATTATATTTTAGGTTGGAATGTTGGCGACGGCGCAGTGCCCCAAATTTTTTTTTTTTTTGCTGCTTTAGTAAACATCGATGGTATTAATGGAGAAATACTCATACCCCAAAACTTTCTAAAAGATATTGCATTGTTGCTTTGTTTTCAAATAAAATTCCCATAAAGTTTGTACAGAGATGATGTGATAGGGGATAAAAATGGACCAAAATGAGGCAATTTTGAGGAAACTGAATCTTTTTCCAAAATAATGCCAGGCGGATTTTTGTTATTGAAATTTTAGTAAAATGTTATTGAAGAAAGAAACGATATACCAATTTTTTTTTTTAAAAAGATATTTTTGAGAATCTCTATTATTGCTTGTTCCCATAGACTGGACTGTTGGCGGCAGCATAAAAAAAAATGTCCAAAACGGGTATGTTTGAGGAAAACTACCCATTTTTGTTTTCAGTTTCCCAAAAAAAAGTGTGAAATTTCTACTTTTGGTCATTTGGTCATTTTACTGAAAATAATAAAACACTTGATTTTGAAAAAGTCAAAGTTGAGGATTCAGTCGTTTTTCAATAAAATCAGTTTTAGAGTTTGTTTAAAATCCTTCCATTTAGCCTGGGAAAATTGATTTCATGAAAAAATTAGGGAATTTTGAAAAATTAAATGAAAATACAAATTGTATCGCGTTTAAAATCCCTAAATATGTGGAGGAAGTTAATCATGAGTATATTCAAGTTTGGACTTAAATCAATGAAGGGGATTTGATTTATAGCTATTTTTTTTCTGTTAAGACCACATGGATGGATGAAATCCCTAAAGGTGGCTGTTCCTGATCAACACTATTTTGGTGCCGGAGGAAATTTCAGGTTTTACTATTTCCAGTGGGGCTTTGAACCCAGGAGAGATGTTGCCTGTTTTAGTGATGAAAAAGTTCCAATCGGGTCTTACCACATTTTTATTCCTGTCCTGTGGGCCAAATTGGCTACAAATTTTCGATGTCTACTACTCTAACCGCTGGTCAGATTTGGCTCAAAATTGTGGTTAATCTGATTTTTGGAGATGTGCTTCCAGGCTTTCCACGTGGGAGACAGATAGGCCTATATATATAATATATAAAAATTATGACTATGATCGGAACACCCACCTTTAAAATATTTTAAACTCTCTCCAAAGATGGATTGTAAAATAGAAAGAAATATGGTTTGTCAAAATTGACTTTTATATTAACTATGAATAATCGTATTCAATGGTTGTGATATTTGGTCAGACCTAATTTCTGTTTTGTTTTTATCTTTGACGGGTTTTTCCTCATTTAAGGTTGGCGATTATGGTTGGGAACAGCTGCGACAATATTTTGTGTCATTATCAAAGAGGTCAGACATGCTGTAGATTTTGGTCACCAGAATGACTGTCACTAACAAAAAGTACAAAAAAAACCCAGAATGGGTTATTTTTAATTTTGGATTTCGAGATAACGAGTTATTAAATTAGTATAGTTAAACTTTTTTTAATATATATTGGAGGCAAAAATTGCATTGATAGTATTGATGGTATTATACATAAATTCGTCACAAAAAGCCTCAGAGAATGGTTTCAATTTTTTTTGTCTCCCCTCGAGACAAAAAGAATGTTAATTCAAGTGAATAGTGTGACCAGCAGTTATGGTTGGTACCCAAAGTAGGAAGTATTCTGCTAGCTTTTGCTTCAGAGAATATAAATGAAAAAGGAACTCCTAACGATTAATAGGGTGTTGCTTTTTCCCTAATCTATTGTTACTATATGGATTATTGGTATGGTTAAATAGTTTGAGTTCCAATTTTCCTTGATTGTAAAATTATTTTTTTGTGGTATATCTGGAGGGATGTGTGGTACCACTACATTTCTTTTTAAACTGCGAATAAAGGATGAGTTGACAACTAGAAAGTTTGTTATACACACATACTTATTAGAGAGTATTTAACAGATAAGTGTGTGTGAGTGGGGTGGTAGGTCTGTATGTGATTGTGGGTAGGTCGTGTGAGCGTGTGTGGATGTGCGTGTGTGTCGGGTGTGTGGGTGCGCATGCGTGGTGTGTGGTGATAGTGAGTGTTTAATCGATGAGTGTGTCTAAAATATGGGTAAACGTTTTGAGTTTTGAGTATGATGTGAAACGAGGACGAAGGCGTGAAAGGAGAATAAATAATATAATTAGGTACACAATCTTTTCCGGGGACCTTGATCAATCGTGATACATTTAAGGTTTTATATTATATATTATATTTTTTTGTAATTGGTTTATTGTTATATACTATGATTTATTTTTCGGTTTTTGAGGCGGTTTTATTGTTAATTTGTGATGTGTGTTTAGATCTGTTACGGTAAAAAATCACTGGTTTTATTATACTTAGTGCTACAATCTACAGTCAATGATGATTGGGAAAAATCACCTTATAATTTTCAAAAACAAACAAAAATGAGGCATGAATAAACAAATATTTGGAAACAATAAGGAGTACAAGGAAAATTAAGAGATACATGCTGGATGTAACGTTAGCCTCAGTCAATTGCAGAGGTCTTAAACAGAAGAACAGCGGCGAGAGGTATTTTAATTATTTAAAAAGTAAAAATTATTCTTATTTTAGTGTCTTCAAGATGTCCACATACAAAAGAAAGGTAGATAAGGGAAAGAAGAATAAGAAGAATGGCAAGGCGATGCTTTTCACACCTTATAAGGAGTAAGTCAAGAGGTATTGCAAGTGTATCTTCCGAAAAACCTCCTAGAATACAAAGGTTCAAAAAGTACAAAGTGCATAACGATGGTGTAATGTTTTAGCGTAGATTTAGAAATACAAGGGTTAATGATTTTAATCTCAATCATAATGGTCCAAACACAGATTGCCCTAACTGTATTGACAACTTCAGAAAATACTAGAAGATTTTGATAATGCACAGACAATATTATGTGTGTGAGCTGGAATTTTGTTTGCAAGATTGCAAACTGTGACACCTCTTTAAAATGTGAAAGATTAAATAACCTAGAAGCAAGGACAAAACTAGTGGATTTAAGAATAAAAAAATTTGGTAGACCCTTGGAGAGCTGCTAACCCACCCAGACGTAAAAAAGATACACTTGGCGAGAGAAAACACCCTTTCAAGCAGGCTAGATTAGACTACTTTTAGTCTCACACGAATTGTTAAATATAGTAACGAGGCTGTGATCTTGCGGGCTACCGTACAGCCATTCTATAATTAACTCAATTATGTTCTCTAATATTAAAGAAAGGTCGAGATTGTTTTGGAAATTTAATAAACTCCCTTTAAAAGGATGCGAGAGTATGTTTAAAAGAGAGTGAAAGATTAAGATTGACGGAATTAAGATCAAGGATCGCGGGCAATTTCCTATCTTACCAGAACGCAATTTAAAACAATCTCTGCCAAGATTTGCAGTATCAATACAGATAACCTCTTTGAAACCTTCTTATGGAAATACGTGGTACAACAATTAACATAGCTTCAGAAAAAAAAGAGCAGACCATTGTAAAGCGAAAAAAGATTCAAATTGATGAAATACAAAATTGGAAAACAATTTAGAAGGGAGTTTTTTAATAGGGATCAGAATTTATTTTAGAACAAATTGAAGACAAAAAAAGAAGAAAGTTTTTTTTTTTTTTTTAATATTTCAAAATTGTTGGAGTTTTGACAAGAGCAAGATCAGCGTGGATAGGAAGAAGGAGAGAAACCAACAAAGATTTTTAAACTAGAAAAACAAACAAATCACGTGTCCAAAATGATAACAAGTTAAATGACTCCAAAGGTTGACGAATGTAAAGATGAAAGGGTTATGAGAGAGTTTCGTTCCTAGATTTTTATAAAAATTTGTACACTACTAAAGAATGGATTGGAGGATTGTTTAGAATGCTAACATATTAAAGGGAAGGGGTATCAAACAAGTGTCCGATTCTCAATCTGATCAATTAGAAGGATACACTAAACATACCCGGAAGCTTTAAATGAGCTTAAAAAAAAATGAAAAGGAAACAAGTCTCCAGGTCCCGATGGTTTCACGACAGAATTCTTTAAATTCTTGGAAGATATCAGCTTTGTTTGGGTGTTTCTAAGTATAAACATGCTTTTGATCATGAAGAACTATCGGTGACACCACAAAAAACAGGGATGGCATGGTGTGAAACCTAAAGGGTAATAAGCCTCGACTCGGACAGGATCATTTAAAAAAAACTGGGACGCACATATTACCTGCTAAATATCCTCTTATAAAATTGCTTCCATTTGCATGTGCTGAAAGAATAAATAGAATTACCAGGACTTATAAGCCATGAACAAAGGGGTTTTCTTTCAGGTCGGTTTATAGGTGAGCAACGGGATTATATATGATAGATGTTTTATACAGAAATGAAAAAATTCCAGGCTACTTCTCCGAATTGATTTTGAAAAAGCGTTTGATTCGTTTCTTCTCATTTTTGAATAAGGTTTTAAAATTATATCGCTCGGACCCAAATATTATTAAATGGGTAAATACATTTTATAAAAATATCTTCCATCATCTGTATTAGTAACTGGAAAAGCCGGTTCGCCTTTCTTTCAATAGAACGTGGCGTCAGTAAGACAAGGAGATCCTCTGTCTCCTTACCTATTCTTCTCTTGTGTGTGTCAGTTTTTACAATTTAATAAATCAGGAGGAAAGGAAGGAGGAAAGTATAAAGGTATAAAAATAGAAAATTGTGAATACAAATATTAGTACAATATGCCACGTGATACGACATTGATATTAGATGGTTCAAATCTGTTGTTTAAAACAACCGCTTTAGATGGTATGGACAAACTTGCACGAAGTTTGGTTATTTTAAAAACGATTTAGATTAATTTAGAAAACGTACCAGTTTGATTGGACGTAAAATAAATGCGAGGACAGTTAGTGAGGACGTTGAATATGGTCTTTTCCCAAACAATGTCAATACTTGGAAGACTTTTATGTAATTCTTAATGTAAATGCCCGATATAAAATTACCAAAAAGCTCTCTAGATGTAGTTTAAAAAACAAATGAAACAGTGTTCAAAAAAGACAAATTACAGTTCTGGTAAAACTGTAGTTGTAAAATCTATTCTGCTACCCAAAGTTAATCATATTGTTTATCACTCCCAAATCCCACAGTGATGCATTCTCTCAAGTACTAAAATAAGCTTTATTTCAAATTATATGGAATAATTAAAACACAGACGAATGCACGGAAGATACTTACTCAGGGAATATGAAAAGGAGAATCAAAATGGATATTTTGGCGCCCATGTGAGTTCTCTAAAAATAAGTTGGATATAGAAGGACTATGCACAATTGGAATTCTACTTATATAGAATTTGTTCCAAAACGATTTTTTTATAAAATACTGTTTAGATAAGGGATGGTTCATTTGACCCATGTGATACTCAAAATGTCCAAAACGAGTTTTGGAAAGATGTTTTTTGAAGATGTGGATAAAATATACTCAAAGGCATGCATCTGTAACCTCAAAAAAAGTTTCTCAGTCGAGGGCATATGGGAACAATAAGTGATTAAAAAGTCTGGTAACTAATCTTAACTACAGACACTGGGAAAGAAAATGTAAGTTAAAATTTTCAATATTTAAAAAAAAACGATGGTTACTTTATTACGTATGAAGACTTTGTGAAAAAGTACATATTTAAAACGAAATTCTTAGATTGTATGAGTTTAATGACATCTATTTAAAACTCGCAGACATGGAAAAGGTTGTGTGAATAAGCAACATCTTTGTTGTATAATAGGCCTATGATGACCATTTTCTTCAACAAATTGTAAAAGAAGAAAAGGGGTTGTTGTAAAAAGTTCTAGAAGTCATGATTACTGAATTACGAAATCTGATAATCTGTGTAAGATATAGGGAACCAGACTTGATACTCATTTTGAGAAACATGGGAAAAATATTTTCTAAGCTCCTTTCAAACTGTTCACAGATGTTAGATTTGAGGTTGGTTACCATATCGTTGTCGGCACCGTAGATCTCGGCCACCAAATGATTTGTGAAAGAAATGAATTTACCAAACTGTTAATCTGTGTACCTTTTGTGGAAATGAAGTGAAAACGTTAACTCTCTTTTGTTCATGCCATAAGGATAAAGGTTATTGGAACTAAGTAGCTACGGAAAACTATAAATAATTTCTGGCGGTAAAGTTGTATTTAACGAACACACAAATTATCCTGGAAATTTGGATATGTATAAAGTGAAAAACCCACCCCAAAAATGTTCGTTTAAGTATTACTCTTAACAAAACAGGTTTATTATAATTGTCGCCTAGGAGGAGAAAATTCCTAATGCTTGAATTTTAAAAGACCTGTTCCAAAAGATATGAATATGCTCTCTGTTCAGCAAGAAAAAACTAATGGAAAGTGATTTTGTAGAAGAATGGAAAATATACATAAAACTCATTTTATGTAGTATAAATTGGTTAAGTTGTAATAAATATATAATTGTCCTGAACTTGATATTCTGTATTGTAAATAAAACCTCCAGGAAAAAAAAACAACAAAAAAACAAAAAAAAAGAAACAAAAAAAAAAAGACAAATACGTTTTTGGCTTTTATAAGTGCAGGGAATTGACAAGACTAAGGACTTGTATTATAGCTGAAAAAACATGACATGATGTGATATGACAACAACATGTAAAAATATATTGTAAACATAAACAAAATAAAAAGTGCAGTCTTAAGAAGGTTTTACCAGTCAACTCTATAGTGCATTTATTTTCTTCAAGTCAAGTCGATGTCAAGTGGGGTTTCGGCAGCTTTGTGTGTGTACAGCAAAAGTGTTGGCTTAAAAATGCCCGGTGTGTATGCCAACGTTATAAGTCAATACACAAGATTTAATGTTGCAGATCTAACACTGACATAAGGAAAACAAGCACAAGAGAAATGCCTGTTTTAGAGGTGACAAACATGCCTAAATGGAGTATTCACAATGTCATTCAGGCACATAGCCACTTGGGTGGCAGAAGGGGCAGAGTCCTCAAAATTTTTTTTGAAGGAAAATCGGGAAGGAAAGATGGATATTTAGTGGACTAAATCAGACCTTTTGCCCTGCGACCAGGATCATTTTGTGACTACAGGGAAGTTGCCCCCTCAGGAACACCGGATTGACTATGTGCCTGATGTCATTTGATGTTTTACCTAAAAAAACAGTTTACAAAACAAAATAATTTGATTAAAATTTGAGAGAAATAACACCCATCTCAAATGACTCACTTGAAACCCTGGGCACTTATCAGGATAAATATGATACTTTTATTCTAACTTTTAGATTAAATGTCTTTGTCTTTATTGGCTAACTTTTGGCTTTGCCACTTGCATACTAAATTATTAGCACACCTTGTTTATTATAAAACAGCAAGTCTGAAATTTGATTATTATTTAGGGGCTTTAAAGCAAATCACAGAGTGAAACCCTAAACTTGTGATATGTTTTACATATTTCAGACCAGTGGGACAGGAGTACATGACACAGTAGTCAACCAGCTATTAGCTAAAATTGATGGTGTAGAACAACTCAACAACATTTTACTTATTGGTAGTTGCATATTCTGGTAGAATTAACACAATTTCTATTAATGGTGATTCAATTTATGCCGATGAGAACCTTCTAGCAAGCTTTTTTGCAGCGATGCCAATTGTTCATGTTTCCATTATCATCATTCCACTTAGGTGCTAAATGTCAAAAACATACAATCTTGTTTTCCAAATGTATGAGCTGTTACGAGTGAAGAATAATTAATGTAACTACACTCAGATTCCTTACTTTTGGAGTAACCCGCTACCTAAACTACACCACACCATGTATAATAGTCTCAGCTCTATTCTAAAGGAACCCCTTGAGCCATTATCAAAGCTAAGAATTTTGAAGTACACAGTTCATGCATTGAATGCAGCTAACAACATACTGTTGCAGTTATTTGAGAGTACCTTCACAGCTGTTCTATTACCTCTGATGAAAGTGGGTGCCAAACATGCTATTGTTGCTAACTCATTTCTGGTTGTTTCATAGCGTAGCAATTGCAGTGTAATATTTGAATTGTTCATCAACAAAACCTGTACATGTGCCTTTTAAAGGTACTTGTTCCGATTTATGTGTACCATGTTCTCTATTGGTTATATGGCACTTGTTAACACTTACCACCAAGTATTGTGTGAAACAAACTTGTGGTTGTTATAGTAGAAGCGATTATGCACATTGCCACATTGCAAGGCCCTATTGACTACCGAGCTAATATTGATGGTCAACCATTAAAACGGCAGTTTTTTTTTCTTGGGAAAGAAATTGATTTTGAAGCTGAAATTTCAGAACGACAAAGAATATGGCCTCTCATATGATAACAAAATTGATACAAATTCCGGGTAAATTGGAACAAGCACCATTTATTGTAAAAAGCTAGATCATATATGTGCAAAGTGTTAAATGAGTGTGTATAAATACTAAAATAATAATGGATCATGTTAAAGCTCAATTTGCTGAGCATATATAGGTGTACTAAGTTGAGTACCTCTCACTTTTGAGTCCTGTGATATGGAATCATCCTTAGTGGGAACTCCATGGCTACTCAAGCCATACATACGCCTATGAAAAGTAACTAATAAAGTTTGTACGATTTCTTTACCCTATAAGTGTTAAGTGTTGAATATGAAAACCTTGTTTCCAGATATGAGCTCTATAAAGAATAGCTATAATATTCATGTACAGTTCCATCAATTCTTTAATTTTATTTAAGGAATGACAAATAGGCGGGACTTAATGGATGAAGCATTGTTGAGACCAGGACGACTTGAAGTACAAATGGAAATAGGTAAGCTGAAAAGCCACATTTAACCAAGTGCTGGAAAATGGGCTAAGGGTTGAAATTGGCAAATGAAGTTGTCTTCCCCCAACATCATTTTTGACAAAAATCAGTTGAAAGTGATAACCCTTAACCTCAATGCACAGGCATTTTCTCCATGCACAGAGGCTTGTTCTCAATGCACAGAGGCTTGTTCTCAATGCACAGGGGCTTTTCAATGCACATTAGCTTATCCTGTCCTTTGTACATTGAGGATAGATTGTTGGTATGCTGTAATAGCGTGGGAATATCATTGATAAATAGGCATTATCTCAATATAAAAGTGACCATTCCCTTATGCTTTAAACAGTAAACAAAAGTAATTGTTCTAAAATAAAGGTGGTTCAAATGGAAACTAACAATCTGAGTCATAATTGTTGGGACACTTGTTAAATGAACTCCCTGCTCCCCTGGATGGTCACTGAGAGTGCACTCTTTCAAATGTATCCAAACATTGATGATTGCAGCAGCTGGGAGAAGTAGAGAAACAGACAAACAAAGCAATGTTTTCCTTAAATAATTTTAATTTTCCTCACATAGCATAATGAGGGCAAGTGTTCCAACTAATTGTGACCAAGAGTGCAGGTGGGGGCTGTTAGGGAAGTAGCCAAAAAATAGGTGGTGCCCCAAGGTTAAGTGTAAGGCAGCCAACATATTCCAGTGATAAATGTAAAGTGCTTTGATACATTGCATATACTATAAAGCATAAAATCATTTCAACATGTATTATTAATTTATTCCCTTGAACAGGTTTACCCAATGAAGCAGGAAGAATCCAGATCTTTGAAATCTATGTGTCCAGGATGAGGAGTAATGGTAAATTAGCAAAAGATGTGGTCGTTGACGATCTAGCATCTCAAACCAAAAACTACAGTGGTGCTGAAATTGAGGGATTGGTGAGAGCGGCCACGTCCATGGCAATGAATAGACTCATCCGAGTAAGTAAGTGATGTCTCTCCAGACTCATAACACGGACCATTTCGTTGCTTTGTGCATTTAAATTTCTGTACTTTTCATGAGTCAGAAGCAAGAGGGTGAATTTTAGTGGGAGACCATTGTTAGAAGAATGGATTGAAATGTGTCACAACAACATCAGGGCACCTTTTAGTTGCAAATACATTAAGCCACTATCAGTGATTTTGTCAGAATGCAATCGGATTACGCCCCAAAATTTGGTCAGAAGTTAATTTTTTTTTTGCACTGTCACTATAGGAAATGTTTGTAGTTAACTATCCACTTTAACTTACAATGTATTAGTACTCCGGTATCTTTTTTATATTTTCTACCAGGCTTCCTCCAAGGTTGAAGTGGATCTGATGCTGCTGGAAACCATGCAGGTTACTAATGAAGATTTGAGCTGGCTATGGAAAATGACATCAAACCTGTAAGTTTTAATTTGATTGTTGAGCAACACTTTGAAAATATGCTGTTGTTTATGTTCTTACAACTACCAACTCATTGTAATTAGTTGTCTTGGTAGGGCTAAAAAAAACATGTGATTAATATTACTGAAGTTGCTGCCTTCATGTAGGAATGTGTTCGATATCATGGTACTCTTAGTTCGTACCAGAGGGCGGGGCAATGTGGTTGCAGTGATCAGTGCTTGCACATAAGCATAGGTTGTGGGTTTCGAGGTCCGCTGTCGCCAATAAGTTGTGCATTTGGGCAAGGCGTTTTACCTCGCTGTCTCTCTCCACCCAGAGTATAAATTGGGTACCGGATTTATGCAGGGGAATGCAAAACAGACTTGGGTGAGGGGAGGAACAAAGTGTGCGAAAACCCCCCACATCAACATTATATGAGGGAGTTGCGGCCAAAAGGCCAGAGACAAAGAGATGGGCCCACTCCTCCTGAAGGCGCACCACCATTTGCATTTTTATTTGTTTTCTTTAAAAAAGCAAGCAATCATACACTTGAAATGACTGCGAACGTGCAAGGAGGCCTGAAAAAAGGCCTATAGTTGCAGATTTTCCCTCAATAGCTTATGTATTTGTTCAGGTGTGTGTAAAGGTTAAAGTGTACCAGTATAAAGTTAGCAGAATGGACTGAGTTTGTCTTAAATCCCAGGCATTTGAATAAGCAATGAGAGCTTTGAAAGGGACACATGAATGGTATCATTGATTGGGTGAAACCAGTGCAGAGAGTTCTGAAGATGGTGACCTGGTTGTGAAACAGACAAGGCAAAGCGACAGAGTGCCGCTTGTTAGCTTGCTTATGAGGTAAATGGATAGGTTTGTTTTCCAAATATGGGTATACATTCAATTAGCTAAGAAAAAGGGACATAGGCGATAACATAGAATTGCTCCCAGGATCCTCTTTCAAATCCACACGATAGAAACACAGGAGCGGTAATTACAATTGTTGCAGGAAGGGGGATAGACAGTGCCCAATTATTGACAACACACTGGTGATACACACAAGCATTCCAGTAGGAAAAGGGGGACTAAACCGTGCCAACACAAAATAGGGAACATGCGATGCCAATCCAAGAATAGTAAGAAGGCTGCTTCTCCCCCTCTACCCATAAGGGGTAAGGTTTTACCCAAGCAAACATGATGCAGCCGAAGGAGGGTGATCCCAGCCCCGGGACCAAGCCAAACCACGCAACAAGGGGACCAAGGGAACCCTGGCCGCCACCCGAACAAAAGGCCCCTAGTGGTAAGGGGTTGGCTGGCAAGGCTGGGACACAAAACAAAAACCAGGACCACGACCCCAAAACAACCAAAATTAACCGAAGGCACGGGGAGGAAACCCCGCATATTTTTTTTTGATGAATGATTGGGTCGACCTTGTGTGCCGTTAGGATTGTTACAGAAAATAAAATGGCAGGGGCCAAAAGGGGTCTGGCCCCACAGTTGATAAAACCCCATACTGAATGCAAAGATGTGGTTTGTGTAACCATTTACTTGAAAACAATTTACCAGGGCAACTTGTACGGCAACCATGCATGCCCACTGTGGTACAGGATCTTGCATGGCACAAATTTGGCTGCTGTGCACATATTTTTACATGAATGTCAGGAAAATAAAAGGAAACTTTTTAACTGCAACCATGCAGAAATATCACCGGGACATATGGTGGTACAGACCTCACACTGAAGTGTTGCACACCTATGGCTTGAATTACGTGAATGGCAAAAGATGGCAAGTTGGAACTACGGACCATGGCAGACACCCTGCATGCATGGAGACACAGCTTTTTTTTTTTAACAAGCAGCCTTTTGGTCGGCTGCTTTTAGCAGGAAGCACATATAGGGATGGCTGTCCCGATGTGGCCGTAACCAAGGGTTAACAATTGCATGTACCACACAAACCACATTTCTGATTACTACATAATTGAACAGAAGAACAATTTTAACCAATCAACAAACCACAGTACGATTACCCCATAATTGGTCAGAAGGACCACAAGTCCGAGGCTATGGTGTGATTTGAGTGACCCATATGTGCTTGACCCATTTTTGACGAACTTGCAAGAACCACTGGTGTAAGACTTGATGTGGGAGTACACATATTGACCGTGACCCATATAGACCCTTTGACCTAATTTCATTGAAAACAATCAAGAGGTTAACAATTGCCCATTTCCCACATACGCATTTGACTGATTACCCTTTATGCCTGAATGGTCGAAGAAAACAATGGCCAAGGCTGGTATGTGGAGTAACCAAAGTGACCTCTGAGACCCCTGTGGAACTTTGACCCCATTTTATTGAAAATCATAAAACTACATCCTTCGGCCACATAAGGCTACGGCACAAAGTAGTCCAAATGGACCACTAGCCAGGACTTAGGGTGGGATGGACACAGATGGACCTTTGTGACCCTATGGGACCTTTGACCTGATATTATTAAGATTAAAGGTTAACAATTTCCATTTTCATATGAAAACACATGATAACTTGTACATGGACAAAAGAACCCCAGGCAAGGACATAATTTTGAGATGTGAGCCGGTCCACCTCTGATGACCCATATTGGAACTTCGACCCAATTTTTTGCTGAAGCCGATAACATATTTCCCACATTTCACTGCGGACAATTCATACTGGGACAAAGAGCCACGGCCCATGGTCATATGTTGTGTCCAAGTTGACCTGGATGAACCTCCTATGTGAACTATACCACCCAACTGTGACCCCATTGCAAACGGTGATGGCAGATGACGCAAGCATTCCAGAGAACGGCTTATTATATTAATCACCATAATTTATTTATTTTTTTTTTTGGCATGGGACTAGCCCAATAGCCCTGGACAAAAATGATAATGGGAAGACAAGGATGCAGCTTACAAGCTGGAACCTATGCAAACACCAGATGACCACATTAAACACAGTGGAAACACAATTTATTAATTTTAATTTAAATATTTGTTTAAATGGTGGTGAAACTGGACTTTGACCACATTGGCACACGCTAAAACAACCAAAAGATGAAGAGGGTGATGCCTAGGCGGACTGCAACCACCCAAGCTTTACTAAAGCTGTGGCATACGCACTATTATTATTTCTTTTTTTGACCACGAAGGTATCGGGGGTCTTAGTACTGGGGTTGTTGAAGCCAATGGTTTTTGTTAACTGCGTGTTATCTTATACCGTATTATGTCTTGAAATTTTGCATGTGTGTGGATGACTGGGAAATAATGATCGTTTTCGTTTGGTGGACCCCAATAAGGTTGTGAAAACCAAGTTTAGGGTCTAAACAAACAACTTACTGGAAGTGGTTCATGATGTGTCATACAGGTCATTTTGGATGTGTTGCATTGTACAATGGCCTATGTAAGCAGTTGGGAATAGAAAAAAGTCAATCACAGTAAGCCTCTGGCAAGCCTTGGCCTTATCACTTGCCTTAGTTGTGTCAATCAATGGGCTGCATTGTGTGTGTTAACTAATTTAGGGTCAATTTACCTTGCAAGGAAATATTCCATGTCTGTTGGTATTTCCAGGCTCAACACCATTCTGGTCAGATGAGTATTTTGAGACAATGGGTTTATATTTCATCAGAATGTAAATTTGTGTTTTTCCATGATAGCCCAGTGAAATGCACCAAATCGAATTTGACATAAGCTACTGATCAATAATTATTCTGGTCAGTCAGAGATAGTATAATATTCCTCTACCCGTTAAAAATAATTTCTTTCTAACTTAAAATAACTGTCTGGAATTTGCCTGATCCACTAACCTTTCTTGTGTGTGGTGGTGTAATGTGTGTTAATTGTGTGTGAGGGTGTGTGTGTGGGTGTGTGTGTGTGTGTGCGTGCGTGCGTGTGGTGTTGTCTATGTCGGATGCCTGTCTGTGCCAGTCTCTCTGGCTTCATGCTTTTAGGTGTGTGTGGCATGTATGTGTGTTGTAAAACAAATGTCAATATAACAAATTACATTATTGACAAGGTATTAACAGTAGTAACATTATTGCTCCAAGCAAGACCAGAAAAACCAATTTATTGTACATACGTGTACGTGTGGTGCAGCGTGCGGAAGATTTCCCAACGGTGTAGTCTGTGATGTATTTTCCCATCATTGAGGAAGGGCATTCTCAAGGGTTAAGTTTAGAAATTGAATTAAAAGGGCATAAAATTTGGTAATCAGAACTTCATTCCCAAATACAGCCCCATACATGATGTCAAAGATTGTGAGTTCCAAATATTTTCTGAAACAAAAATGATTTTAATGGGAATGGATTTCCGCCTTCATTTGAAGAAGAGCGCCCTCAAGGGTAAGCTTACAAATTAAAGGGGCAATATGCAGGTTAATTAAGGGAGTTCGATGGTTATGTTTTAGAGTTTTTTGTTATGTTGGGTGAAATATGGATGGAAGTTCATCAATGAGTAATTTTTTAGAGTTATTTGTTGGTGAAGTAATATTTGTTGGAAAAAAACTTGTGTGATTTTTTTTTATGGGAATGTACTTTCGCATCATTTGAGGAAAACACTTCAAATTGAATTAAAGGGGCATTAGCAATTTTCAAAAGTTATGGAGTTCATTGATAAGTTGCGTTTAGGGTGTCTTTGCTGTTTTGGCGAGTAATGGATTGAGTTCATTGATGAGTTATGGTCTTAGAGTTATTTTGATGAGTGAGGAATGGAGTTATCAACGAGTTATGTCAGAGTTTCTAGAGTTATTTTTGGTGAGTTATGGAGTTCATCGATGAGTTATGGTTTTAGAGTTTTTTGATTGTTTTGGTGAGTTATAAATGGAGCCGTCAATGAGTTTATTTGTAGTGAGGATGAATGGAGTTCATGAGGTTATGTCTTAGAGTTATTTTGGTTAGTTAGGAATGAGTTCATTCAACCTGTTAGAATGTTTAGGTTTTGTGTGAGTTGTGGCATTCATTGATGAGGCTTTTTTAATTTTTTTAAGAGTGGTTTTTTTGGTTTTGGTGAGTTATGGATGGAGTTTCACCAATGAGAGTTGTGTTTTAGATTCTATGTTGGTGATGATAGGGATCGAGTTATTGATGAGTGATGGTTTAGCGTTCTGGTGGTGCGAAAGCGGGTGACCGCCTTGTGATCTATTAAAAGGCCATTCCTCCATTATTTACCTTTTTAAGGGCAATTCCATTAATCAATTTACCAATTAATTCCTCAATTTACCAATTAAAGGGCCATTCAGGCCATTCTCAGTACCAGTTAAAGGGCTATTCCTCAATTTGCAAAGGGGCCATTCCATAATTTTACCTTGGGAAAGGGAATGCACCTTTATTTAAATGCACGTGACCCATCCTTCAATTTTACCAAAGAAAGGGACATTCCTCAATTCTACTAATTATTTAAAGGCCTTTCCTTCATTTAACCAATAACAGGCCATTCCTTCAATTACCGTAAAGGGCCATTCCCAATAAAGGGGCATTAGCACGTGATTGCTGAAATATGGTGAAGAATTAATTGGATTAAAGAGGCGTGGGCGCTATGTATTTACAAAAAAAAATTATGACAGGAATGTATTTTGCACCATGAAGAAAGAGCACCCCCGGGGTCATGTTGACCTCAAATACTTTGTACATACAATACATTTTCTATTTTGCCAAAGCATATTTTATGTCCATATTGAAGCCGTATTTGTTCAATAAAAAATGTCTAGCCAACCATCAATGTCTTAGTGTCTATTGCATTGCGTCTGCAAGACTATCTCTCACCCCCGAGACGCCACCATAAACGTGGGTCTTAGCATCATTGATGCTCTCGTTTTGTTATTATTGTTGTCATAATTATAATTATTATTCATATCAATGCTATCCATAATGGCTGCAATACCTGTTTCCCACAAAACATAGATGCCAGCTGTTTGACCTCCATGTGACAAAACTTAAGATACATGGCTTTACTGAGCATCTGGTTTAGGTTCGGAGGGTGCCCAATCCTAGCTGTAATCTGACCAGACTATTTAATACCTTCTTCACCAGATATGCCACCATTTTTTAGATAGCCGTGCAGAAGGGGCACCCAAAACAATGCTGGCAAAGATTGTGTGGCAAAGATCAACGCTAGTGGCATTAGACAAGGCTACCTACCGACCTCAACCCATTCCCTATGAATGGAAAACCATAGACTAGTGTTACATTAAAAGTATGTTGTACCTAAAGAAGGATGAGAAATGGTAATTATTAAAAACACATTCAGTTCATACTCTTCTTCCACCCCGACGATCGCGGCCAAGCCCCCAGCGGAGACTGCTCTATTTTGTCTACTGGTTCACCAGATGATGCTGACACTCATACTTAAAGTTTGGTAACCTGTGAAGTAAGCTGAAACAAAGAGGCCCTCGGCCCAGTAGTAAGCTGTTCGCCTAGTGTTGTTCATACATTTGGCCCGCCCTGGCTGTGCTAATAGATAGTCAGACATTTAGTTTGTTCCTTTCTAAGTGCCCAACTATTAGAAATAATATTAGAAGCAAACAATTGCCGGCAAAAAGGGGGGCACTGCCCTGGGTTAGTATTTGAAAAAACACCCAATGGAGACTGAAATCAAATGGATAGTCCCCATTGGTTGTTATTTAACGTGCTGTGATTGGTTTTGGTGGGTAGCTATTTCAGACTACCTGGCAGAACTTTTTTAAACATTCCCCAGAAATCCCAGACATAAACACAAAGATGTCTAAGACATGACAATTAAGGGAAAGCTCCTAGTCGATTGAACCACTATGGGGGGGGATAACAAGCAGGTCCTGTGGCCTAGCGAATAAGCGAAGGGCGGTGACAGCCATCTTCCCATTACCAATAATTTCTACCCTGGGCACCCACATACTTTGGAGGATGTTGCCAACACTATTCTGGAATGGACCCTTAAACTATGCTTGCGACCTGGAGTTGCACCGAACGGATGGCTGGCCTTGGAGGTTGGAACCAGGAAATTGTTGGAATAATTCACTGAAATGATTTCCTTTACACCAATGTTGACTGAAAATTTTAGCATGTTCCCTGCTTGAGAAGTGGAATGCCCCCAAATAACAGAATAACACCCCTAAAAGAAGAAATGGGCTCGACCAGTAGACCCCAGGTCACCCCCTGTCGACCTTGCTCTTCTCAATTCCGTTTTGGATGTTAACACAAGCGGACAGCGTGTTACCGCCCGCCTTGGCTAAATACAGCCAAATTAACGCGATTGTGATACTGGACGAGTGGTCCGTTCATAGGACTACGCCTATACTATGAACCATATCTATTGGATATATACTGGATTATATACTGGATTTTATAACGCGCTTCGGATGGAATAAACGGAGACTTTGACACGTCGAGGAGAGCCTCTGTTTTGTTATCCTTTTTTGCCGCATGCGGTCATGTGATCTGGGTAGCGGGAGGAAAAGGAGGAAACAGGTAACAAGGCAGCCATGACGCAAGTGTTGTGCTTTGACTGCCTTTTAGATCTATATGTGTGAGTTGGTATGTTATCTTGTTATCGGCTTTGCTCGCTAACATTTATGTGGTCTGGTGTGCGATATTTTATTATATGCTTGTGGTATATTAATAGAATATGTGGAAAAACTGTGTTGAAAAAATTTCTTTAACCGTTCGTGACACAGTGGACCGAGTTGGTTTTGTGTCTTGACGTTTGGGTACCGCGGAGAACTCCACGGCACGCTGGTTAGTTATTTTTTCTTTCCGGTTTTTATTTGCGCACGTTATATTCCATATAGCAACTCACGATCACCCCGTTCATATGGCGCACCACAATTGCGGTTCGTGCCCCTGCCTCATTCATGAGTTGGACCCCCATCCTTTATGTGTCGAACACAGGCAAGGTTCCCGCACCGACAGGTACTCCTCTTTCTGTCTTGGGCTTACGGAATTATGTTCAGGGGACAACCATCGAACAGGGTCCGCCCGCTCGTGTTGCGGGCACGGGAGGGGGTGGTTGATCGGGCTCCGGTCCGGGGTGCGTACAAGGCAGCCTCTGTGCTCTGGGTGCTCCCAAAGGTGAGGTAAGCTCGGGGAGGATTCGTGAAGCGTTGAGGGGATGGCTTCGGGCCATCTCCTTGGCGTATCATCGGCGCTGGCTCGCCTGTTCTAGCCCTAGGGGCTTCTACGGTGCAGGCTAGCGCGGTATGCTCTGCCAATCCCCCTGGGAGCTTGGCGGCTGCGGGCATTCGGGTGGTGGTGAGAGGTGAGGGTGGTGCCCAGGTCGCAGGGCCGATCCATCGCCGTTGATGTCCACCACCTACGGGGGTTGCGGTCCCGGTGTATTCGGGCACTTGACCGCGAACCACCGGGTAGCCATCAACTTTTTTTTTTTGGGGGGTATGTCTCGGCAACTGGGCGTGGGCTTCGGTATCTTGGCGGAGACGCCGCAGAGGTGCTGGTTCTCTTGCTAACACCCCAGCATGTCTAGCCTTTTGCTTAGTCAGCCAGTGCCTCCTCCTTGACGCCACATGCTGGCCGGCCTTCGGGGGCTTGGCGGTGGGTGGGGTAGCGGTGGCGATCCGCTGGATTGGCACCGCAGACGCCCAGCTGACTAGGTCGGCTCAGGTCTCTCTTGCCACGGGTAAGCAGCTTGGTTGCTCGTGCTGGTCCGCCGGCATCTCCTTCCGCGGCGGGTCCGCATGCATCTCCTTCCGCGGCGGGTCCGCCTATGGTGGGGTACCCGGTGGGTGCCCCGCCAATGGCGTTTCTGCGGGGCAGCCTTCTTGGCATACCCATGCAGGGACACAGTACCCGATGCAGCCTACCTTCTAAGGTTACAGCGTGCGTCCCCCGTACGTGGTCTATCCACAACAGTCGAGATGGCTTCGGGGATGGTCAGTCTGGTATGGTCTTTAGACCGGGGCTCCCGCTTCGGGAGCCCTCCGGCTATGGTCATTCAGCCCTCCGCGTCGGCTGCCCAGCCGCAGGAACCAGGTGCTGTCGGGGCTGTATCTGACCCGCTTTCGAGAGGGCCATTTGCGCCATGCTGCAGCAGTTTGTCTCCCTTCCGGGAGCCAGTCAAACTGCGGCGGTACAGCCTGTTACCGGGCCAGGGCAGGGCGGTCTGCCCGCTCCCTACCCTTCGGCTTACGTTCCTGGGACTTGGGGAGTGTCGTCCACCACACATCGGGCCAGTACCCTCGTAAGGGTCGGCTGGGTGCAGTCGAGCCCATGGCTCCTGCGGCCCAGTCTATGCCAGTTGGCTTGGTACCTGCGGGGGAGGGGGGAGGCCCTGGTTGGTCGCCTGCCCCAGGTGGCGACGCCTGGCCCTTCCGCCTTCTTCCGCTCCCGCTGCACCGTCCTCTCAGGACTTCCGATGTTTCGGAAGACAGCGCCGGCGGGGTGGGTGACTCAGACTCGGAGGTGGGTCACCTGGTGACACTCCTTCGCAGCCTTGGACGTCCGCGGCAAACTTCCGGAGCAGGAGGAGGAGGGGAAGGGTGGACTCTCTTCCCGCGTGCACCCCTCATGTGCTGAGCAGGGCGGCCGAGTATATTGGCTTGTCTTGCGCGCTCCTGAGCGGCGTTCGGAGGAG